>JAWDGP010006541.1:255000-276401 GCA_033675545.1 Elysia crispata
CCAAAACAAATTCTTACTGATTAATTTAAACTCCTCTCTCTCTCTCTCTCTCTCTCTCTCTCTCTCTCTCTCTCTCTCTCTCTCTCTCTCTCTCTCTCTCTCTCTTTCTCTCTTTCTTCCTCTCTTTCTATCTCTCTGTTTTTACGCCTGCACCCCCCCCCCCTCTCTCTCTCTCTCTCTCTCTCTCTCTCTCTCTCTCTCTCTCTCTCTTTTTATCATTCGACCTCCTTTTAACCTTTTCATAGCATCATGATCAGAATGTCTTGACACGACTCACTCTCTTCGTTTTTCACCAAATCATACACTTTTTCTCTCCCTTCATCTCCCTCCAACTGTCAGTGACTCAAACTCTTTCTCACTAACTCACTCACTCACTCTCTCTCTGTCTCCCTTTGTCTCTTTATCATTTTGCCTCCGCGTTACAGAGATAAACAGCATGTTGGTCACTCCAGTCTCATGACAGACACTTCACCAATCTGATCGCCCCGTGGGAGCGAGTCGATCAAACAGAAACATCGAAAGCGCTGTACGACCGCCTGGTCACCACCGCCTTGAGATGCTTGTCCCAGAAGCTCAGGTCACCCTGGCATATCGTGTTGCTCCTCTGGTGACCCCTACTCCTCCCGACCTGGTCACCAGAGCTGTCCGATGGGCCAGTAGCGCCAACATCCAAGGCATCGTCCTGGCTAGGACAAGGACTGGCCCTGCTGTTGCGGTCTATAGAACTGTCGCCTGAGGTCGAGGCGGAGCGAAGCATCCTCGGGTCGTACCTGGAAAATACGAAGAGAAGAAGAGAGGGGCTTTTATAAGACATTCAGCGTTTCAGATTTGTAATAAAAATTCACTAAACAACTCTGGCTGGAAGTAGTGATTAAAGATATCATGAGTATTGCACGCCATTCCTTGTACATAATTATTACCGCCAGTTTGTAGAAATTGATCTATGTTCGCATAATACCTATTGTTATCAGCACTGTTGATGCTGATAAAGTAAATTCAGTCAACGCTTGTTTCATTATCAAATCTTAAACGACTGATAAACTCTGTGGGTGCGTTTCAAGTTCATTTACACATGAGAATGACATGGCTATCAAGCCATGATTGTGTGAATATTTATGTGAGGAAAGTGCGACAACTGAAGAAGTTGAATGACAGAATAATATGGATGGTTTATGAAACTCGACCATTGATAAACAGTTTAGACACTCGAGCCCAGGACAGCTGTGTGAATCTGCAGGATTAGTCTGGTATTTAGACTGAAAATTTCTTTGTTTTCTTTCATTCCTATTTTCACTTGTTGGTAAACGAACATGAAATCCATAACATATTCAGCTTGCATGTTATTCTTCCTTCACAGATTATATCTTCTCCCTTCTTATGTTTTATGCCCAACTCCATTTTCTGTTCTTACAATCTTATCTACCATTAAGTATTCCATATATATAGTATATATATATATATCATTTATTTATCTACATGTTCTTTATCTTTCCTCTCCCTTTTACAGACGTAAACAGCATGTTTGTCACTCTAATGTCAGGACACCTAAACGTTTACTTCGAGTTCTATACATATATAAATACTGACCTGTACTTGAACTTCTTGTTGACCGGCCTGAGAATCTTGAACGCACACATGAGGTCCTCAGCCACAGTCATGATGGCGCCGCTATTCTGCCCGTCAGCATAGTTGGGTGCCGAGAAGACGGTGACAAGCTTCTGGCCCTTCCCGAAGAACGAGTAGCCGTCCGGCTGCACGTCGTGGGCCCGGCACACCAGGTCAAGGTCGTTCGCCTCTAGAAACGCCTCCACGACGTCATGGCCGAACGTGTAGGAGGTGCCGCGCTGCGTGTTCGGGTGCCAGCCGGAAGCGGCTGGATCAGGGTGCGGATCGGCCCACACCAAGTCCGACACCAGACCGTCATCGGGAATTTCCACAGGCCGCGCCAAACGGCGGATCTGATCCAAAGATTGCAGGTCCGGACTCAGCCCGCCGTGACAGCAGAAGATACGATCTCCTACAATGGCTGCAAGTGGGAGCCATTTAAACAGGTCGTTAAAACTACGCCACAGGCTCACACCGTCTGTCCTGTGAATGATACGGTGGAGGGGAAAAAAGTTTAGTCTATGAAAAAATGGATTGAGAACGAAATATTCAGATAGCACAATTAAAAAAGGTTTTTAAAATTGATTTTTCAGTATTCCGAACGTAAGAACTGATCAAACAGATACATACACGCACACACAAAGGATTGAATTATCAAGGTACTCCAAAATAAATCAATCGAAGCAATTGATTTTTCGCCTTCAACCCAATGTCAATGGAAAGAGAGACATGCTTAAGGATCTGAAAGTTGGTTCTTGTTAAAAGTAAAATATTTATTAAGGTCGTTAAAGAATGAAATGAGTAAGCTCATTAGGACCAGAGTGCCGCTTTAACTTAGTGGTCTCACAGAGAGAGACACACAATCTAAGTGTGTCTAAGATTGGTGTTTGGTCCTATCTACAAAGTCCTTGATCTAACTTTACTATATTGGCCTATTTAAACCAGGGCATCTTCATTTCATTCTGGTCCAATGACTATTCTGTGATATCAGAAATGTAGAAAGTTAGTTGACTAGATAATCTCTACAGTCTCAGATAACGAAGGAAAGGAAGAGCCAGTTGTCACACTATTGTGTTATCTTAAACGGTGACCTTCACCTTTCTACCTACGAGAGCTAAAGACATCGAAGGTATCCCACTTACTGCTATCCAGATTCTAGTCCACGAAATAAGAAAACAAACTTTAAACTGAGCTGTCAGGGATAAGACTTGTGAAAACGACAGTTGTGCTTCGTTCTCCGAAGCTTAAAAAAAAAAGAAAGAAAACGATCAACAGTGCAAAAGTTCAACAAAGAAAAAGTGTGGGGAGAAATTTGCAAACTCTAGAGTAGGTCGAGCATAGGTGTCGGTGGGGATCATATTTCTTATTACTGAATGGATTAATTTTTTAATCTTTAAGTATTTTTAGATGGTGGAGCAGTAGTTTAAATTATCTAACGTCCTCTTAGCCTCTCTTAGATCTGTTGGCTGAACATACATACATACAGAGAGAGAGAGAGAGAGAGAGAGAGAGAGAGAGAGAGAGAGAGAACAGTTCATGTCTATTGGAAAGAGGGAGGAAAGCTGCCTTCTATTTTAATAGATCTTGCAAGTTAAAAGCTTTATATGGTTTTTGGATGTAAAATAGGCAGTGATCTTAATTTTATTTTAGCATGGTCTCTCTCTAGAAAAAATGGTTTAGTGTATCTACATGGATGCCTAACTCGGATAAACTCTCAAATCCACGAGGTGAGGGATAGAAACTATCAAATAAGCCTATGCAAACAGCAATGATACAAAAAGCTAACCGCAGCACACCTAATGTTAACTCTTTTAAAAAAATATTTGAATCATAACCTACCATCGTGTCGAATCAGCGTTTGTAACAGGTTGATAAAAGATTATATTTCATATTTTTATGGCACTGGTAGACAAATAACCTATTTGGTAGAAGCGAGATTCAGTGTTACCCATGGAAGCACGTGTACATAGTTCATCCATTTTTGTAACCGAGACCAGAGGTTAAGAAACCGATAATCTCACTTGAGATAAACCGAGGGTTTCAAACTAAGCTAGGGATACTTCGGCCAAACATTCTAGTATTTTCAGAGCTTTGGCTAACGTTTATAACCTAGTAGCAATCTATTTGATAGGTCTACTTACCCCCTAAATCGCCGCCGACACTCCTCTTTAAAGCCGTACGCGAAGTTGATCTCAGCCATCTCGTGGTTTCCCCGCAGCAAGAACACACCCTCTGGGTAGCGAATCTTGTAGGCGAGGAGCAGACACGCGACCTCCAGCGAGTTCCTCCCTCTGTCCACGTAGTCACCCAGGAACAGGTACGTGGTGCTGGACGGGTCCCCACCGGCTTCAAACAGGTGGAGCAGGTCGTAGAACTGGCCGTGGATGTCTCCACAGATGGTCACTGGCGCGTCCACCTCCAGCAGGATGGGCTGGGTCATCAGGACCAGTTTGGCTTGACCCAGGAGAGTCACGACGTCTGTCTTGCTCAGCTCTACTTGCTTGCCAGGTCTGTGGTTTTTCGCTGTGAATTGAAGAGAAAGGAGAAAGTCTTTAGTTGGATTGGTCAGGCCTTTTATTTTTCCATGATGCTAAGAGCATGTGAGTCCAATATCATTAGGCGCTACTTGTTACAAAGTGGGTTGATCTCAGGTATTGTTATCAATCATTAAAACAAGAAATTTCTTGTCATCTTTAGCCTCCCCTATACGTAGATTCATTGAAAGGCTTGGTGTTATTTTGCTCTTCATTTTGCACAATGCCGCTTCTCTAACCATTAGGCTAATTCAACTCTTTCATCCAACCCCAGCCATCCCCATCAATTCTCTTTCCTTTCAACACAAACAAGATAAGTTAAAGGATAATTATAGTATTTAACTTTGATTGGAACAAATTTTTTTCAAAGCAAACTGAGACTAATCCCCAATCCAATCCGCCCTTTCCAGTTGATCTTTTTATTCCCTTCCAATTCAACCCTCCCACCCCAACAATCACCCATAACCAAGCTTTTTCATTTTGCCACCATTTTCCCAAACCCATCACCTCTCATTTTATTCAATAACTATTCGTTTTTATAAGGGACTTCTTGATAATGGTTGGGTTTGTGAGATAGTCAGTGTGTGTGTGTGTGTGTGTGCCTGTGTCTGTGTTTGTAATGTGAGGGGCACTAAGGGGACTGGCTAGGTTAGACCACTCGTATTTGCTCTGTCCGTACCAGACAAAAGGTGGGCGATGAACTTGTCCACATCAAACGATTGAATCGCTTCCGCCATAACTGTGAGAGTAAGATTCGACTTGGAGGAAAATCTTGGAGCAAAAAACTTGTACAAATCTAGGGTCGTATACGTCTTCAAGTAAACATCTGCGGGTTGTGTTTTAGTACTTCTTGTCTGCGCCGCTCTGAAATGTAGTCTGTACTGACAGGCGTTACGCAGACGACCCGGTTTATAAAGGTTCGTGCAGCAGTGTTGACCTCTGACCGTCAGGCAGTAGCCAGATAAATACTCCAGCTGATAAGTTTAGTTGTTTGTAGATTGGTTTTATTTCAATCACGCAAGAAGACTTCGTAACGTTGGCTAATATAATAATCTTTAAAATTTTTTGTTTTATTTACTGTAGTATTGTAATCAAAGAAAATGGTTAAAAATGTTTGTTTTAACAATTTGTTAGAATTAAATTTAAAAGTAAAATTGGCTACATTAGGCCAAACTGGCAATGATACAAGATTTACACCGGAGTTGCATCAGCCAAGTCGGCCCAAACAAAACCTTCATTGTCCAAACAGAACTGAATGACTAAGCGTCACATGAATCTATTATCGCTGACCAAGATAGATAAAATAACCTAGGTTGCCAGGACTTGTCGAGTGCATACAGGTCATATTAAAAGACAGTGAAGAGTTTGCTCTGATTTTCACGAATAAATTTACTTAACTTGACTGTTTATTTATTGATTACTCATTTGTTTAATTAAAAGTGTACTTGATTATTAGTTATATCTCTATTTCATTATTCATTTAATTTTCTAGCTCTAATTGGTTAATTCGCTATTATTCATCATTGAATTAGTTCGAATATTGAGAGACAGTTTGGAGTGAGGTAAACTTATACACAATTATTTATGCTCAGGAGTAATAGATATTCAATTACTATTTTCCTTTTCTATCAACCTTTTCTTTGATCGCTATTAATTTAGAAGGAATTAAAACCAAATTATTATCTATGTCAAAGAGAGAGCGAGAGAGAGAGAGAGAGAGAAAGAGAGAGAGAGAGAGAGAGAGAGAGAGAGAGAGAGAGAGAGAGAGAGAGAGAGAGAGAGAGAGGAGGGGGGGAAGGGGGAGGGTGAAGAAAAGGACGCCAAAGGAGAAGAAAAGAGAAGAGACAGGTAACGCTGCAGATTGAGAAGTAATCAAATAAACAGAAAGTACCAAAAGGATGGAAACGCGGGGCTATTTTTCCGTTAATATTATTTTGGCTTTTTGTATTATTATTTGGCCTTTCCGTCTACCAAATTGTCAGGAGACGGCAGTTGAATCACTGACAAACCGTGGCCTCCTATGACGCAGACCTTACTATGTTACTAAAAATAGTTTCAATCAGCGCATTAAGGCCGACTTTTGGGGTCAAGTAGGGCAGTAGCAGCAGGGTACAGCACCAGTCTTGTGACAGTCCCGGGGTCCTGGTTAAATGTAGATCTACGTTCAGTTTGGTTTTGTTTTTGTTGTGAAAACCTGAAAATACTTTGTTCATTTTTTACCCTTCTGTCATTTGCTTAAAAAAATTCGCTATCATTAATTCTCGTTTTCCCCTCATTCGTATCTCTCTCTCTCTCTCTCTCTCTCTCTCTCTCTCTCTCTCTCTCTCTCTCTCTCTCTCTCTTTCTCTCTGTGTCTCTCTCTCTCTATCTATCTATCTATATATCTGTCTACCTCTCTCTCTGTCTCTCTGTTTCTCTGTCTATCTATTTCTCTCGCTCTCTTTTTCTTTCTCCTTCTCTCTCTCTCTCTTTCTCCTCACCTCTCTCTCTCTCGTTTCTTTCTTTCTTTCCTTCTTTCTGTCAATGACATGTTCTTGCGAATGAGAGACTATTAAGTGTTAAAGCGCTCTGAGCTGTGTATTTTTTAGAGAGGGTGCTCTAGAAATGATGTTTATTATTATTATTATTATTATTATTATTATTATTATTATTATTATTATTATTATTATTATTATTATTATTATTATTATTATTATTATTATTATTATTAGCCTCATCATTGGCTATCTATCTATCTATATTTATTCTTTCTTCTCATCATTTCCCATTTTATGGTTCTCTCTCTCTATGTATCTCTCTCTTTCTTTTCCTCATCTCAATATTTATTTTTCGTATCTATCTCTCCTTCTTCTCTTTCTAAACGTCTTTTCATCTGTTATTTTTTTTCCGTTTTGTATGTCCTCCCCCCCTCCCTCCTTATCCGGCCTAAGACATTTTGATCAACAACAGGTAACAAAACGAGCATTGAACCCAAACTTATAATACTGTCAATCCAACGCCCTACTGACCTCGATGTTTCGAGGCCCCACTATTTTGTTCACTATAATTTTTCGAGCGCTACAGGTTCAAATTTCATATAAAATTGGACGCAACCTACTGCAAAGTATACGATAAAATCCGAAGTGTAACTTCCCTTGGTTGAAAACAACTCTGTGGAGTGGAGTGCTGGTTGAGTGGAGTGGCAAGAGTTACGTAACAAAAAGATCCAGCAAAGACTCCACAACTTGCATGGAAAATGTTATTTCAATAATTGTTTTCTGAAAATTCTGATCCCTCGCTTATATTTTCAAGGACATGGAGTTTCAAATGCAGCCAATGACAAATAGGCTGGGAAAAGAAAGAAGGAGACAATGGCCCAATATCAGGGCTCGCTGCATCTTTTTTTTAGCTTTTAGAACTGAAATGTAGAGAGTTGAGGTTTCATCCAGTCGGTTTAATTTCATATATATATATATATATATGTGTGTGTGTGTAAATATATATATATATATATATATATATATATATATATATATATATATATATATATATATATATATATACACTTTGTGTGTGTGTGTGTGTGTTTCTATGCTAGTGTTGTTTCCCTTTTTCTTTTTTTCTTTTTTTTTTTTTGCGATCTTATTTCGGGGCTAATTCGCTCGGTTGACCTTTTCTTGTTAGTGGTTATCTGTTGACCTTTTCTTGTTAGTGGTTATCTGTTGACCTTTTCTTGTTAGTGGTTATCTGTTGACCTTTTCTTGTTAGTGGTTATCTGTTGACCTTTTCTTGTTAGTGGTTATCTGTTGACCTTTTCTTGTTAGTGGTTATCTGTTGACCTTTTCTTGTTAGTGGTTATCTGTTGACCTTTTCTTGTTAGTGGTTATCTGTTGACCTTTTCTTGTTAGTGGTTATCTGTTGACCTTTTCTTGTTAGTGGTTATCTGTTGACCTTTTCTTGTTAGTGGTTATCTGTTGACCTTTTCTTGTTAGTGGTTATCTGTTGTGCAGGTGAATAGAGTTGGTATATTCTCATACAATTCGCTCGGTTGACCTTTTCTTGTTAGTGGTTATCTGTTGTGCAGGTGAATAGAGTTGGTATATTCTCATACAATTCGCTCGGTTGACCTTTTCTTGTTAGTGGTTATCTGTTGTGCAGGTGAATAGAGTTGGTATATTCTCATACAAAGCTCTATGGATAACTTTTCTTGTTAGTGGTTATCTGTTGTGCAGGTGAATAGAGTTGGTATATTCTCATACAATTCGCTCGGTTGACCTTTTCTTGTTAGTGGTTATCTGTTGTGCAGGTGAATAGAGTTGGTATATTCTCATACAAAGCTCTATGGATAACTTTTCTTGTTAGTGGTTATCTGTTGTGCAGGTGAATAGAGTTGGTATATTCTCATACAAAGCTCTATGGATAACTTTTCTTGTTAGTGGTTATCTGTTGTGCAGGTGAATAGAGTTGGTATATTCTCATACAAAGCTCTATGGATAACTTTTCTTGTTAGTGGTTATCTGTTGTGCAGGTGAATAGAGTTGGTATATTCTCATACAAAGCTCTATGGATAACTTTTCTTGTTAGTGGTTATCTGTTGTGCAGGTGAATAGAGTTGGTATATTCTCATACAAAGCTCTATGGATAACTTTTCTTGTTAGTGGTTATCTGTTGTGCAGGTGAATAGAGTTGGTATATTCTCATACAAAGCTCTATGGATAGCTTTTCTTTTTCTTTTTTTTTTTAAATGAAAAAACAATTCACATCCTGCTCTGTCAGCTCAAGTGATCACTTGCTTAACCGATGTAACGTTCTACACAACAATGCGTCAAGTGTGACACATCAAGCAGGGTGCATGCTGGCCGTGTGGGCGCTCTCCGTACACAAACTGGATAGCTTTGAAGACGAAAACCAACAGAGTGTGTCAACAGGGTCATTTAGTTGAATTTTTCAATCTTTGCACCCCGAGCCGTGCCCTCTCCTCTGTTTTTCCCCCTGGATACATGTCTTTTTTGTTTCTGCTCCGCCAAGCACCCAGTGTATTCTAACACATTGCTTACGCACATGAAATCACGCAAAGCAAAGATACACCCTAATTTATCCCAGGGATGGGACAAAACAACATCGATAATGGTGTCATAAACCCCTTGAATAATGCGGAAGTGTAATATTTCTGGCGCTTGATGTTTTTTATATCTACAAGAGCCAGTCATGCGCGTCAGATGACACAAATTAGAATCACACATAGCGAGGCTGATAGGATGTAGGTTGTTTAATTTAGAGTTAAAATCACATGGTTTTGTCATGAGTTGCGCGAACATGTATGTTGTTACATTTCACAATCTAGATCTAGGCCATCTTAGGTTTCAGTGATACTTTCTTCGGATGATGAATCAACAACCCAGGTATTGATGTCACGCTGTTGTTTACTATGTTTTACTGGAATATAATTCTTGGAATGCAAGATCACTTCTGCCGGTTTTTCATGGCCGTGTTCCTTGTGCGAGGGTCAGATATGCGTATTAAAGCTGATTTAAAAGAAAATTCATTTAAAACTTATTGGTGATAATGTTGGGAATGTGCGTATAGGAAAGTCGTGTATCTTTAGACCTTATAGGATATGGGTATTCCACCCCCTCTCACAGCCCAACAGCTAAAAATATAAAGTTATTTTATATATATTTAACTGTGTTACAAGTTGTTGTTTTGCTGTAGAATGCTTTATCCTGACAGGAAAAGAGTTACTCTTGAACATAAGCGATCTTACATCACAAGCATTTCCTCCTTAAGGGAAAAACTTAGGCTCTGAGCGCCATTTGTCTGACTTGAGGTCACCAAGCAATCAGGCTTTAACTTACTTGACTGATTTTCAGGTCTCGAAAACTCGTATAGAGAAACAGCGTTACGCAGGACATTTGCTGTATGAGATTTCACGCAGGAAAGACGTAACTAAGCATGCAAAGAGTAGTGAAAGTATGACGTCACCTATAATGGTTCTGAACTTAGGTACAGGCTAAGTCACCGGAGTAAACAAACCTTGCTATGCTAAGGGTTAAAGTCATCTAAGTTTTTACTTCTAAGTATATTTACAAAGCACTTTTGTTTGTTTCAGCCCACCAACCCATTCAAAAAACAATCTTAAACTGCCCATAACTGCGCAATATAGTTAAACTCTCTGGCTCATTTTGGCGCTTATAGCAAAGATTTTTGATTATAGCGGTGTCTCGGCCTTCACCTTGGGAAGCCTCGGTTCAAACTAACCAGAGAAATCTGCACTTGGGACCAGACTGTCACCTCAGATTGAGTTTTGCTCGCACCATATGGCGCCCACTCATTGCAAGATTGATTTTAACCCGTAACATTTTTTCAATACTCTCACCTTTTTATGAAAGATGGATGTTAGCAATATGAGGAACCAGCAATAAACCTAAATTGAGGGGAAGTGAGATGTGTCTGTTCCCTTATTTTGGAAGGTTCTGAGTCTGTATAATACATACAATGATTCTTCATTAGCGCTGAGAACGGGTTGCCCCCCCCCCCCTCCCTCCCTCCTTCTCTCTCTCTCTCTCTCTCTCTCTCTCTCTCTCTCTCTCTCTCTCTCTCTCTCTCTCTCTCTCTCTCTCTCTCTTTCTCTGTCTGTCTGTCTGTCTGTCTGTCTCTGTCTGTCTGTCTGTCTGTCTGTCTCTCTCTCTCTCTCTCTCTCTCTCTCTCTCTCTCTCTCTCTCTCTCTCTCTCTCTCTCTCTCTCTCTCTCTCTCATGTTTTCCATTATGATAGAAGAAAATAGTTTCGATTCTTCAGACTGTAAGCTCAATGTTTTCTGCATAACTATACCAGCTGTAGTCGAAAACCCCTAGCGTTCCGCTTCGTTTGTAGTACAGTGTATTACATCTCTCAAGGAACACTGTTCGACTATCTGTAAGAGTCGAGTTAAACTTGTTTCAATGATAACTAATTTCTCAGCTTCATTTTGCTTTAACTTAGAGCTAATCCAAATGAAGGGCACCACTAAAACTCAAAAGCATAGGAAGTTTTCGGGTATGACGTGGTCCTCACACTTGATCTACCCATGATTGTCATTCGATAAGTCACAAGTCTTTTCCACGTGACTTCTAGTTACTGCTCAAGTTTCCCGGAATCGGTGTCATGGTTATCTGTAAGTTTTATCAAATATCAACTATCATTGTGCCAAAACGTTTACACCTCTTTTTTTGCCGGATCTTTAAAAGTAATTTCCATTCCATTCGAAGTGTTTCGACGTGTTGATCTTAACGAAAGATTATTATTTCAGTTTTTAAGTCTCTGATCTTATTGTTTGTTTTTCCTCCCTCTCTTCTGTTTATTTCTCCACATATCTGACTACCAGTCTTGTGATCATGCCGAACTAAGAAAGTTATCATGGCGACGCTGGAAGAAGACAACCGAAGTTCCACCGGAAATGACTTTTACTCTATACAGCTCCACGAAGCAGTCGTCGAACCGGAAGTCGACCAATCAGAAATAAAGAAGCTTTCCGCCGCGAGTTGCCGATCGAAACAGCTGATCTTCTGTGTGGGCATCGGTCTGACTCTGGGCGGGATTACGACATTTCTGGTCGGAGCTTTCTCCAACTCGTGGATTGTGATGGCTGGCGAGGGGCAGACGACAGTGCCCCATCCCGATAGGCTGCTGCATCACCTGGGCCCGTGGCAGGCGTGCACCCACACCGGACATTGTGCTGAGCCCTGGCTAGTTGCTCCTGGACTCGGGAATGGAGGTATTAAAAAAACTTGACCAATTCTTAGATCTCTAAGATCATTCAGTTTTACAGGACCATTTCTATCTTTAAGATCATTTACTTTTACAGGACCATTTCTATCTTTAAGATCATTTAGTTTTACAGTACCATTTCTATCTTTAAGATCATTTAGTTTTACAGTACCATTTCTATCTTTAAGATCATTTAGTTTTACAGGACCATTTCTATCTTTAAGATCATTTAGTTTTACAGTACCATTTCTATCTTTAAGATCATTTAGTTTTACAGTACATTTCTATCTTTAAGATCATTTTGTCCTATTGCGCCATTTCCAAGATCTTTAAGATCATTTAGTCCTACCGGAACTTTTTTAAAGATCTCTAAGATCATTTATATGTAGTCCTATCGGGTCATTTCTAAGATCTTTAAGACCATTTAGGCGTACGGGACCATTTCTAAGATCTCTAATGTTGAAAATAAATGTCGATTTTTCTCTAAAATAATTAATTAAGCCACATCGATGACGCCCTTTCAACAGCAAATGTTAGCTTTTCGCTAGTAAAATAAGTTAACAATGGAATCTTTTCACTTGGATTCTTCTTCATCTTCTCTTACCATACCTGATTTACTACTCTCGACACTAGATAAAAGTCGCATCCAAGGATCTCAGACGACCCTGATATTGTCCACACTGTTCTATCTGACCGGCGCAGCGCTCATCATCTTGAGGTTGGCTGGATCCAGACTGACCAAGGTGGTCATTTGTAGGAAACTGCTTTCAGGAGCTGTTCCTGAAGCCTTGTTAGCATTAGCTAGTAAGTGGTCATCTGAGTTATACTAGAGTCCCATCATGCGGGTACTAAGTGTCTGGACAATGAGATGTAACTATGGCTAAAAGTATCTGATGATAAAAGTAGATCTCTAAGTACCTGGTAGGCCCGCATACTCCGTTGGGGCATGACAGGTCATAATACTACCATGTATCATGGCTACTTGACCTTTTAGCAAATGACAGTACGAGGTTTCCATGGCTAATTTCAGATATTTCTGGTGCTTCGAGAATTTTAAGGACCCCCAAGTTTTCCTCTTAGAATCTCATGCGCAGCTAAGGAAGTTTAAATAGAAGATTGGAGATCTTCGCCAAGAGGAAAAGAATTAGAGATTCTATCTTTTTTTTTTTTTTTGCAAGAATCTAAAAGGATTAGTTAGAAGTGAAGAGTAGGAAATGCGAAAAACTTTCCTCTGAATAAATTAGCCGATGGGGAGAGGTAAGTTAGATACTGTTACATAGAGAATAGAATGTGCTTGGGTGGAAAAGGTGGGGGGGGGGGGTAGGGGGTGGTGGTAGTGGGGAAAGGGGGTGGGGGAAGAGAGTGTGAAACCGGCGTAACGTCTTACGGAAAGCTTTTCAAAAGTGTGGCTTATGAAGTTAGGTTCCTGGGAGGGAGTTACACAGATTTATATGTGGACAAGGAACTCAAACCAGACTTAGCCAAACTGAAAAAGAAAAAAGATCCCAACCAGTCCGAGACACACCTTGCCTCTGATGAAGTGATGGGTAAAGAATGAGGGATGAATGAGATGTTGAACTTTCTCTCATTCTTTTCGCTTCTATTATTCTGCCCATGACTATTTCAAATTCAAGGCACCCCCCCCCACACACACACACACATACACTCATACACATGCACATCCTCCATCTATTAGTGTGGCTAAAGACTAAGGTTTGGTTTGAAGATTATGTTTATGTACACACTGGGTTGAATTAGAGCCATACAGTACCTGGTTCTAAAAACTTGGATTATGCATCATCTTTTGTCGTTAGCAAATGGCAAACACTGTAAAGCGGGAGGACACACAATATTTGGAGCTGTAAAAAAAGCTGTTGTAAAGCTGTTCTTTTTTGTCTCCTAAACCTCTGACGCCAAATGCTGCTTTGATGCGATGTACAATTATAATATAGCATTAATTTGGTGCATGTAATCATTTCATGCTCCTATTACTCTCTCGCTCTCTCTCTCTCTCTCTCTCTCTCTCTCTCTCTCTCTCTCTCTCTCTCTCTCTCTCTCTCTCTCTCTCTCTCTCTCTCTCTCTCTCTCTCTCTCTCCCCCCCCCCCCAAATCTCTCAATCTCTCCCTGCCTCTTTCTGCATTCACAACCTCTTGTCCGCCTTCACGCCCCACTCCATCTCACCACCCCCTCCATCTCTCCTTCATCTCATTTTGCTCTCTCACTTCCTTTTATCTTTTCCCATCTCCCCCCTATATCTCCTCCCCATTTCTCTCTTCTCTCCTGCAGCTGTGCTTGCGTTCCTGTCTATTCTCCTGATGGGTGAGATCAAGCAGCGCCTGCTGCCCTACCAGCACCAGACCGTGCGTGCCGGCTGGGCTCTTCTCGTCTGCCTAGCCGCCATCATAGCGACGGTGCTCGGGGCCGTCCTGCTGGTCTTTTCCAGACATACGTGTGACGTGGTCGTCATGGAAACCAGCTCGCTGCGAGAGGTTATGCTGGAGGTACTTGGTTTCTGCTGGCAAAGAGAGGATGAGGGAATGAAACAAGGCGGGGACGACAGGACCTTTCCACATACTAGACTGGATGAGTCGGATATCGGCGCCGGACGTGTAGGAGAGGAAGGGTGTGGAAGGGAGGAGGAGAAAACACGAGAGGGAGAAGTCCATCAGGATGATAGCAGGTGTGCACATGATGGTCGAGTTGTACATGGTAGTGATGCTGTTGTTTACCAAGGTGGAGAGGATATTGTTATTCACCTTAGTGGTGGTAATTCTGGCGTTCATGGAGATGGCGGCGACCAATATAGAGACTCCGAGATAAGTCAAGCGTAGCAGTGATACTGCATCATGCCCCCCGAGAAAACAGTGCCTCTGTGATCTCCATCAGCCAGCCACTGGACCAGCTCCCGTCAGAACAAAGTGTGGATCTGCCCTATGGGTCATGACAGTTTTTGATCCGAGCGATTCTAGAGAGGCTGCCGACAGCCTGTCTCTGTGGACTATCCCTGCAGCTGCTGTACGAGTGGCGAGCGGAGGTGTGTTCAATGATCAAGCAGCCTTGCAAGCAGTGTAGCGGGATGATGTTGCTTCCCAGTGTTCAGAAAACTATCAAGTCCTGATGGGATACTTTCTTAACTTGTATATATCTCGGGATATCAGAAAGCCATAAAGACCTTTTGTTTTTAGAGAGTTGTGATGCTTTATATGGTGCTTTCTGGTTCTCTTTTGGGAAAACTCTATCAAATCCTGAACTTGAATTCTAAATCGTGGTTTTTAATAATTTTTTACACAGTGAAAGTCGCCCCAAGTAAGAGTTTTATTGAGCATGTTGACAAAATGATAATTATGTTCAAGAGATTGTGCTCGCAATAATTTGTTCGATGTTGGGCATAATTTATATTATTTCAATATGTTTCCTCGTTTTAGCAGTTCATAAGTTATGATTGTACTATGCACCATTAAACTGGAATGATACACTATAAGATTTTTTTACCTTTTTTTTATGTCGTCTCTTTTTTCCATCAAAATCAGTCAAAGTCCTGTACGTGATTGTATTATTTAGTTTGTAAAAAAATTAAAAGAGCTACTGGACCCACATAGAGAGAGGTAAAGCTGCAAAAAGCAATTCAAGGAGGAGAGAGGAAGAGGGTGAAACGAAGAGAGAGAGAGATAGATAAGATAGAGAGAGATAGATAGATAGCTAGATAGAGAGATAGATAGATAGATAGAGAGAGATAGATAGAGAGATAGATAGAGAGAGATAGATAGAGAGAGAGAGATAGAGAGATAGATAGATAGATAGAGAGAGAGAGAGATAGATAGAGAGAGAGGGAGAGAGATAGATAAGATAGAGAGAGATAGATAGATAGCTAGATAGATAGATAGATAGAGAGACAGATAGATAGAAAGAGAGAGATAGAGATAGAGAGATAGATAGAGAGAGATAGAGATTGAGAGATAGATAGTGAGAGAGGGAGAGAGATAGAGATAGAGAGATAGAGATAGATAGAGAGAGATTGAGGGGGAAGAGACAAGCAAACGGATAAGGTTACACGTATAAGACAGCAGGAAAGCCAGAGAATAGAGAAAACTGGGATATTGTTACAGCGATAGTAAGAGGAGCAAAGAAAAAAAAAACCAATCGTTTTGTTTTTTTGTTTTTTAATGAGAAACGAGAAAAATCGTAGAGCCATAATTATTGTCAGAAATCGTGTGTTTTCAACTAAAAGCCAGTGTTGATTAATATTCCATGTACCGTGAGCTCTATGCTCAACACACTCAGAACTCAAACAACAGACCTGCCCCAACCCACAGCCCTCCATGAGAAGCTCTATGTCACTGAACAAAACCTGCTCCAAAGGTTGGGTTTTGTCAGAGCCACCGGACTCCAGATTTGACAGACTGTCCATGTCACTGAACAAAACCTGCTCCAAAGGTTGGGTTTTGTCAGAGCCACCGGACTCCAGATTTGACAGACTGTCCATGTCACTGAACAAAACCTGCTCCAAAGGTTGGGTTTTGTCAGAGCCACCAGACTCCAGATTTGACAGACTGTCCATGGCACTGAACAAAACCTGCTCCAAAGGTTTGGTTTTGGCAGAGCCACCGGACTCCAGATTTGACAGACTGTCCATGGCACTGAACAAAACCTGCTCCAAAGGTTGGGTTTTGTCAGAGCCACCGGACTCCAGATTTGACAGACTGTCCATGTCACTGAACAAAACCTGCTCCAAAGGTTGGGTTTTGTCAGAGCCACCGGACTCCAGATTTGACAGACTGTCTATGTCACTGAACAAAACCTGCTCCAAAGGTTGGGTTTTGTCAGAGCCACCGGACTCCAGATTTGACAGACTGTCTATGTCACTGAACAAAACCTGCTCCAAAGGTTGGGTTTTGTCAGAGCCACCGGACTCCAGATTTGACAGACTGTCCATGTCACTGAACAAAACCTGCTCCAAAGGTTAGGTTTTGCCAGAGCCACCGGACTCCAGATTTGACAGACTGTCCATGTCACTGAACAAAACCTGCTCCAAAGGTTGGGTTTTGTCAGAGCCACCGGACTCCAGATTTGACAGACTGTCCATGTCACTGAACAAAACCTGCTCCAAAGGTTGGGTTTTGTCAGAGCCACCGGACTCCAGATTTGACAGACTGTCCATGTCACTGAACAAAACCTGCTCCAAAGGTTGGGTTTTGTCAGAGCCACCGGACTCCAGATTTGACAGACTGTCCATGTCACTGAACAAAACCTGCTCCAAAGGTTTGGTTTTGTCAGAGCCACCGGACTCCAGATTTGACAGACTGTCCAAGTCACGGCAGCTCAGGAGAAGGAGGAAGCACGACATGTAATTAAAACTAATTGTTGTTAAAACTGCATATAACAATCATTTGCCAAACCGAGCGATCTAGTGTATGTGTACTGTTGTTAAAACTGCATATAACAATCATTTGCCAAACCGAGCGATCTAGTGTATGTGTACTGTTGTTAAAACTGCATATAACAATCATTTGCCAAACCGAGGGATCTTGCTTATAGTGTATGTTACCCGCTATTCGAATGCTGAGAAAGTGGTACAGATGATACAGGCTCTCTCTCTCTCTCTCTCTCTCTCTCTCTCTCTCTCTCTCTCTCTCTCTCTCTCTCTCTCTCTCTCTCTCTCTCTCTCTCTCTTTCTCTCTCTCTCTCTCTCTCTCTCTCTCTCTCTCTCTCTCTCTCTCTCTCTCTCTCTCTCTCTCTCTCTCTCTCTCTCTCTCTCTCTCTCTCTCTCTCTCTCTCTCTCTCTCTCTCTCTCTTTCTCTCCATTTCACTGACTGGTTGAGGATCATTGTGAAAGCGCCCGAAATTTCATATCCTTTTTTTAACAAACTCACCTGTCCTGTTATTAAAACCAGAACATATAGTTTGGACATACGAACAGTACGTTCTAGGAACTGTCTAGACAGAGCACACAAAAATATGTAATGATATAGATAATGATATAATGATTTGAAGATGCCAAGATAGTGAAAACAATAAAAGTCTGCCATTTCTGATAGGTTTCATTTAGGTTCTTATTTTTGCTAATGGTTACACCCACCTATTGATAGCATTACATGAAAACTGTTTTTCACTATCAGATTTCCACTTGTAAAGACGTGCATACTCTAGTTCTTTTACAATTAATACATTAGTTCTGGTAGTTGAGCTCAAAGCTACAAAAACTAGATAATAACTGAAGCGAGCTGTTATTCAATCATGGTCAGCGCATCTGATCTAATGAAAGATGATCCTGGAGGAAGGTACAGTCAAAACTAAAGTTTGAATCCCTCTTTGGGAAAATCCGAACACTTCGCACGCATCAGGTGTTCCGTTCTTGGCTTTCTTGGAAATGCTCTTAACAGTTTCCTAGAAATACATGTTCTTTAATTTTGGAGACAAATTCTATTTCAAACCAAGCATAAACCTTGTTTCATCCCTTAGTGAAATTGACATAAAACGTTTAAAAATATATATTAAAAAGCGAATACAATGGATATTACAAGTGTATAAGTTTAAAGAACACAATAAATAATAGAGAATATTGTTAGAAATATACATCATGATAATATACGTTTAAAACATTATTGATGTAAATAGTTGGCATGAGCAGAGATGAGAGAGAAGATAACTATAGAATATGAAAAAAGTTTGTCGATGCTTTGAACGGAAAATTACAACATTTGAGATTAAACAATATAAAGGCGAACCCATAGCATTAATGGCATTGTAAAAATTTTCTTTTCTCTGTATGATGGACAAAGTATTTTATACTGTGTAGACTTTTTACAGATTAACAAATATGTTTGTTGACTTTGGATATGATGTTGCTTATAATGTCCAAACCAAATTAATTGATCCTCAGTGGTCACCCTAGGTAATAGTATTCAAAAACCTTTTTTTTTTTCAAATGATAATTAATAATAATTATTGTCATGAGTGAAATTGCGTTGTCCTTTCTACTGAAGTCAGTAATAATCTCTCTTGTCTATGTAACAATTAACTACAGATGATTATTTTCATTCGCGCCATAGAACGAAACCTGTAACTTTAGATCTGAGCGATGTTTCGTATTTTGTTAATTTTAAGTGCTAAAATGCAGGTGTCATGAAATATTTTCAGGGAAGGACTGCAGGCTGCCGAATGATTTTGGCAATCACTTGTGTAAAGAATGATTGACCTAGGTGAGATGACTCGACCTTGAGCAGTATCGGTCTTCCTTATTGATTTACATGTACTTATTTGACAGTTTACCCAATTTTTC
The DNA here is from genome assembly GCA_033675545.1 of Elysia crispata. NCBI lineage: Eukaryota > Metazoa > Mollusca > Gastropoda > Plakobranchidae > Elysia > Elysia crispata. The sequence goes on from JAWDGP010006541.1 coordinate 274,144, forward strand.
CCAGAAAATGGAGTTGGATCGTATTGTGGGAATTGTAGAAGTTTGACAAGGATAAATTAAAGATATATGAATATAAATATGGACCTTAGTTGTTAGGTGGATCTCTTTAATATTTTACTGTACACTCCAAAAAGAATATTTGCTTTATTCACATTGCCTTGAGTTGTTTCTGTCTCACTTATTTTTAGATCTTTATGCGCGAGTTTGATTTCATTCAAACTTATTCTCTCAGCAGTGATTTTCCTCATTAAAGTTAACTGGGTCTAAACAGGCTTAAAATTGATTCAGTTCAATTCATTCGAATCCAAGGTTTTTGGGCATTGTTTTTTTTTTAAGTGGGGGACTTCTGGTGATGTTTATAACTCCAATAACGTTTCTTTATTTAACATTGCCTAAAAAGGCTTTCTATTTTTGTATAGTAGGTTTTTTTTTCATATTTAATAAGTGCTTTCCCCTACTTTTTTTGTTTGTAGATATGGATTTCGTGTAAATTTAGAGAAAGTCTGGATTCTGTGCTAGATCTAAATTAGACATAAATTGAGTCAAGACATACACAGACAGGATTACTATTTCGACTCGGTGTAATCGTATTGCGGGCCGTGGTTGAGGGCTAAATTAGACAGTTTACTGCTGCTGAAACAGTTGCGTGCGCATTATCAAATAGATCTAAATCTAGATACAGAAGAATCCACTCTTTCTCATGATCTGGATCTATTTAAAGATCTGTCCAAGATCTAGAATGGCGGAATCTTTTATCGGCGCTAGGGGTACTGCGGTCTTCTATTTTGGCGCACATTATGCTGACATTAGAAAAAAAAAAGCTTAGCTTGGCACAGTAAAGCTTTTTTGTACGAAAGACTATAATGAAAAAAAAAATTTCATACAAATAAATCGATTAAACTGTCACACAGTTATACATAGTTTAACCGTTCAAAATCTAGACCGTCTCAAAACAATTGATGTTGCCGCGACTATGAGGTGTTCAACAGGACGCCAGAGTAGAACGTAGAGATCGCTGCAATCCAGGGACTGAGAGCAAGAACAGTTCTAGAGCATTTTTGTCCTTGACTTCTTATCGCTTTTAGGGTGTTGCGTTTGGTTGCGTCATTTCAGTCACGGACTTGATCTTGCCTGTGCATTTCAAGGCAGGCTCAAAATCATCTGCGTAACAAATAAATCTATAAGGTTTTATTTCCTCAATGAAAAAACAAACAGATATTCATTTTTTTTAACTGTAATCAAACGTTTTGGCATATGGAGCAATTTGACGTTGCAGACATCGCAAGTTCTTACGGTAAATTTAGCATGAGTTTCGAAATCTTGACGTTTCGGCATCTCAAGGTCTCAGTGGGATCATTACAATGTTGTATGGAGAATAATCAATGTGGAAATAATAAAACTTCTGCCCGCAACATCGCCGTGTCAAAGTGGCCAAAGTCTGAAAGCTTATGTATCAGTCGCCGTTTCTTACCGTCCAAACATGATACAAACATAGACAAGAGTGCTCGTGACGTCAAACAGCACGAAGAACATCCAGTCCAGCTCTGTGGAGGTCAGACGGTATCCTCTCGCCCAGAACCTGCGAACCCGAGACACGGTCATCTCCGGATGATGCGTGTTGCCTGGTGAGGCGCGTGGTGTGCCAGGTTCTGGTCTGACCGCTGACCGCTGATAGCCGGCCTGCTTGGACTGCGGTGATGGGCAAGACCTGGAGTCTGAGGTATCTGTAACGGTTTGGATTCTATGATCGATGCTGTCCACAACGTTCAAGGCATTGTGTCGCAGTTGCCCTCGTAATTTCTCAGCAAGATGGACATAGTTGCCGCCCTTTGTATCAGTTTGTGATAATGCTGCGAGTTCATTTTCCTTCCGCTCCTGCTCTTGTTTCTCTTCCTGCTCCTTGTTATATCTATGAAGAACGAACATGGTTGCCGCGGTGGCCAGGATAATCTTTACTGTCACCGCGACAATAAAAGCGTTGAATCTGCAAGTGTTGCTGGAGAAGAGAAAGATACAGGGCTCAATAAAATTAGCTTAGTAGTGTAAATATAAGCTGATATATAAGTGAGATATATTTCCGTTTTTTTTTTTCCTCAAAACTCTGAAATAATTTATTACTTGTAGTGTCACAATGTCATTTGGTAAACTTTTAACCATGCTTTATCTTCGTTACGATGCTATAAAAATGCACTTCTGTTCTTTGTTTTATCTGTTTCATGAAGTTGTCACTTTCTACTTCTGTCCATTGCCTTATCTTT
>JAWDGP010006542.1:0-128868 GCA_033675545.1 Elysia crispata
CCCTTTCTCTCTATTTCTCTTTCTCGTCCTAACCCTCTTTGAAATTTGAAGTAAAAATAAAGCCAGAAAATACATCGCTACATGGCGACTTACATAAAAGATAGCACTGTACAAAGTTTTTAAACTAAAAATATAGGAAGAGAAGTTCACAAATATATTCTTTCATATAATGCTATTTTTATCACTGTCAGTCAATCCCACAAGTGCCTCGAATTAACCTGGATTAGAAATATTGTTACTACCCCGAGGTCCTCCTTTAAAAAATCGGCTAGTTGCACCCTTGGGTCCACATATCCCTCACATAAAAGCCTCAAGAGTTGGGAGAAAAAGAAAAAAAAAGGTTTGACTCTGGTTAGCCAGCTCTAATAAGAGTTTAGAGCTAATGTCTTAATATGAAGTGAAAAACAGAAATGAAGATTTAATATGGGAAAAATGATATCGGACAAGGGAAAAGGAGAGAAAATCCTCATAGTCTAAGCCCAAGAATAAGACAGAACGACAAAAATGGGGAGAGAAAGAAAAGGAGAGTGAGAATGGAGGCGAGGTTTAGACAATTACATCATACAGTGTTGAGCTGAAGATCATATTCTTATAGCTCAATATTAAAATGGCTTCACTAAAGACCAAAAAAAGAATGGCTACAGCAAGCAGTGTAAAAATTAAATGTATGTTTATAAAAAGTGTAAATCTTAGAATGCTTTAAGATTAACTCAAATTTATAATAATTGCTCAAATTAGAGGTAAAAAAGCATGACTTATATTGGGCGGCAGCTCAGAGCCAACTCTGAGAAAGAGGAATGAGGGTATCTTTCCCTCTGCTAGTCTGTGAGAGGTCCATGGGCAAGACCAATTAAAAATAAAACATGAAATGATATGAGACAGCAACAATGTGAGTTGATGGGTAAATCAGCTCATTAAAACAACAAAAAAAAAATAAAAAATAAAGTGCGGTGTCTGACAAGGATGTGTGCTTGCTCCAGACCTTTTCTCTCTCTACAGTGAAATGATTTGAGAAGCATAGAAGAATACTGAGGAATTAAAATAGGAGGGCACAAAGTAAGCAACATGAGATACGCTGATGACGCTGTATTAAATGCAGAAAATAAAGAAGACTTGCCACAATTATTAGACATCACTGAAGAAGAAAGCAGAAGGAAAGGATATGGATTAAAGAACAAAAATATCCTCTAAGGATTAAAGAGCAAAAATACAGAAGTAATGGATCATCTAAGGATTAAAGAGCAAAAATACAGAAGTAATGGTCGTCAATCGAAACAATGAGTGTGCACAGATCAATTCTTTAGTAGCCAAAGATAATTCGTTCAGGAATCAATGCAAATACTTGGGCACTTAGTTAAATGTGAAGAGATGGACACAACAACTGTGAAATCGCATCAAAAAAGGCACTGGAGTGTTTTACTGAACCCATCCTTATGTATGGATGTTAGGCTTGGACAATTTAAAAAACAACTACAAAATTAACTGGAGGAAACAGAAATGTGGTTCCTAAAGAGAATGCTATGAATCTTATTTATGGACTTCAAAGAAATCAAACTAAAGTGTGGTATCAGGAGCTGGCATATATAATGCTCATAGTCATAAATACCATAATTAATCTACAGGCAGTATTTTTTGCCCATGTGATGAGAAAAAAGAAACTGAAAAATCTTTAAGAACTGGGTTGATTTTAAAGGAAAAGGCAACAGGGGAAAGAAGCGAGAGAAGATGTAGCATGGATGAAAAAAGTGGCTAAATGTAAAATGAGTGACAGATGCACTAACACAACAGCATCAAGGGATAGAGATGCGCAAAAGGTCATGATTGCCTAATCTAAAGAGCAGGGCACCTAATTCATTGATATACCGGGTATTTTCCATGAATCATCTAAGGATTTGTGTCTAGCTACAAAAAAACAAAAAACAAAAAAGATGTATCTAATAAACGTAGTTGTAAGCAATATAAACATATATTGTCTCTGTTGTTTGAACGTAGATGAATACCACATATGTTGAGCGCTGTTCTACATAAAATTATGTATAGACAACCAATGCCATAAGTACAGCAAAGATTGCAAATATAACATCTCACACCAGTTCTATAACATTTTCAAAGCTGGAAAGTTCAAAGGACTCAAATCACACATAGTGAAAAAAAAAAACATAATACGAAGGAATGTATTCAGAGACAACACCTTGCAGACATGAAATTTGCTTGAAAAGAAAGACATGAATATTAGAAGGTAAACATGTAAGTCTCACTTGTACATAAGGTGTAAGCTGACTACCTTTGATTGGTCTACAAACGTAGCCCAAAATTTGTCTTGACCTGCAAAGATTTAAAGAAGGAACAAATGATTTTTTCCCTCTCTTTATTTTTTGAGAAAATCCAAAAAAAAAAAAATGATTTTTGTGAAAGATGAAGTTTGTTTTAAGCTGAGAGGATAAGAAAAGAGATGACATGAACGATTGAAAAACCTGTCTGTCCTACTGGAGAAAACGAAGAAAATAATAATAATGCAATGATATCACAAAGCTGCTTGAATATATATATATATATATATATATATATATATATATATATATATATATATATATATATATATATATATATATATATCTTGTTCTAATGCTCTTTGAAATTTGAAGTAAAAAAAAAAACAGAAAATACATCACTACATGGCGACTTACATAAAGATACATGTAAGTAAATAAAGATAATACTGTACTCACAGACAACACTTTGCAGACATGAAATTTGGTTGAAAAGAAAGACATGAATTTAAGAAGGTAAACATGTTAGTCTCACTTGTACATGGGGTGTTAGCTGACTACCTTTGATTGATCTACAAACATAGCCCAAAATTTGTCTTGACCTTCAAAGACTTAAAGCAAGAAGAAATGATTTTTTCCCTCTCTTAATTTTTTGAGAAAATCCAAAAGAAAAATGATTTTTGTGAAAGATGAAGTTTGTTTTAAGCTGAGAGGATAAGAAAAGAGATGACATGAAAGATTTAAAAACCTGTCCGTTCTACTGAAGAAAACGAAGAAAAACACACACACACACAAAAATAATAATAATGCCTTGATGTCACAAGGCTGCTTGAATTGAACCAACAGAAGGTCTCAGCACTTTTTCTATGACATCAAAAGCAGTGATCACATGAATTTAAAGTAGTTTAAAATTCTTGAGAAAAGAAGATCAACTTACACATCAAGGGCAAAGCTAGGTGTTGCGTCACTCTTCAAAACTCAGTAGATGGTAAGGATTCTCTTTCAAAAGCATGTCTCAAGTTGCTTAGTCTGTGGCTGCTGATCTTCTCAAAATGAAGAAGAGGTTGAAGATCTCTGTCAGATTATCACTGAAGATGTTGAGAGGAACATATAATTATGAATAGAAAGGAACGAGTTACACAGAGAAGGGATAGGGAAGAAAAGAAGGGGATATATATATATATATATACATATACAGAGAGAGAGAGAGAGAGAGAGAGAGAGAGAGAGAGAGAGAGAGAGAGAGAGAGAGAGAGAGAGAGAGAGAGAGAGAGAGAATTATATACTTTTGTAATAGTTTTAAAGTGGCTTTATAAACTGAGGATTTTCTTTTCTAATGCTGAAACTGGTTTTAATGAAGCAAGTTTTTCTCGGTGTAATGACAAGTTATAAATTTGTATATTAGAAGAGAGAGAGATAGGAGAGAGAGAGAGAGAGAGAGAGAGAGAGAGAGAGAGAGAGAGAGAGAGAGAGAGAGAGAGAGAGAGAGAGAGAGAGAGAGAGAGAGAATTTATATACTTTTGTAATAGTTTTAAAGTGGCTTTATAAACTGAGGATTTTCTTTTCTAATGCTGAAGCTGGTTTTAATGAAGCAAGTTTTTCTCGTTGTAATGACAAGTTATAAATTTGTATATTAGAAGAGAGAGAGAGAGAGTAGATATGGTATCCTGACAAAAAAAACGAAACACCTAGCTGTACTCACTATTATCATATGAAGAAATAAGAATGATCTTTCGTTGGAAATAACGGTGAGCTGTGGGTGTAAAGATAGAGAGAAGAAATTTTTTTTATACACATGAATGATAAAATAAACACCAATATCATGGATAGTTTGAAGTACAATACAAATCTCAATATTGGAATTGAAATGTATAAAAATTTATATTAATAATAATGGAAAAATATCGTACTCAGCGTAGAATTATATTTTTACCATTTCTTTTGCACGTCCAACCTTCAACAAAAGTTTGTCTGTCCAAGGACAGAATTTGTGGGGGATCACATGAATGTATAATGTATACAGAATTCCCTAAATTTACGGACAATTCTCTTTCCTGTACAGTGGAACCCATGTTTAACACCTTGAATAGCGAAAACCATTGCTATAACGACAGAGCTAAATAACACCTTTTTTTTTCCTATATTCAATTTATTTCTGCAAAATTGACACTGCTTCCCAACCTGTAAAAACTGGAAAGAAAGCACCAAAACTTTTAATAGAAAAAAATCCTTAGCATTTTGCCCTGCCTGCATTGTAACAGTACAAGCGAACAAGCAATGCAGGCTTTCCTGTCTTTTCTCCACAGTCCACATGTATATGAAAATATGTATTTATTTCCATAAGAGGCAGAATAGAAAAAAACAAAGGAAAGTGTAATTACTTCTTGGGTGAGGCCATGCCCTTGACAGTTCAAATACTGCACTGTGATGGCCAGGAAGGGCGGAGACTGGTCTTTCGGCCTCTGGATCTTCAACCGAATCTTGGCTTGACAAACTAGTTTGAGGGACCTGTGAAAGTGATGAAGAGTATGTAGTTATGTATCTATAGATGGAGTTGAATGCTACAAAGCTCATTTAGTGTATAGCATCAAGCCACATGGTAGGCAGTGGCCAACATGTAAAGAAAAATAACTTTGGCTTATAAAATCTGAAACCTCAAAATAAATGATTGATTGGCAAATCTAGATCTAGAGTAAATTAAAATATTTGTCCTATGAACTGCAAAATGTTTCAGATCAGTACTCTGACAATGCCTTTCAATTTAAGGCTTTTGGTGCCCTCATGCCAAATTTTCCATTCTGTTATAGATCTAGAATCTAGATCTAGATCTACTCCAAGAGGCAGGGAAGGATTTAAAAATCTAGGCTTAAGATAACTCACCCCTTATCTTTAACCAACCACTAAAATCTAAAATCAGATCGTCTAGATCTGGATATAAGACCTATCTATATTGAACTCTAGATCTCATTAGCACAATTGATGGGACTTACCTTTGGCATGGGCGCTGACCCGTCGAGGAGCTGGTGTGTTTGGACGGGGAGTGCTTGCACACAAAGAGAATTATTTTATATTTTAGGTACTTCAGTATTAGTTCTTTCACTGACTCACTCGATCTTTTCATAAATAGACTGTGAGTGCCACTGAAAATGATTTAAGGGCTGCCTCAAACTCTTCATACGTTTTGAACACACGTCCTTTCTCCATTTTGAACATTGGTGGAAAGGAAGTGAGATCTGAGTCAAACACGAATTTTGTGACGTCACATGCATATCTGTGTCCGTTCAGACCAGTACCAATTATCTAGGAGGCCTGTTCATAGGTTATGTAATATTATTCAGATGGGCCGGTCTGCGGGGTGCTAGCAATGTGCTCTTTCTCTCTCTCTCTCTCTCTCTTTCTTTTCTCTCTCTCTCATCTTTAGCTTAATCCGACTCATAACTCCCGTCTCTCTCTCTCTCTCTCTCTCTCTCTCTCTCTCTCTCTCTCTCTCTCTCTCTCTCTCTCATCTTTAGCTTAATCCGACTCTTAACCCTCGTCTCTCTCTCTCTCTCTCTCTCTCTCTCTCTCTCTCTCTCTCTCTCTCTCTCTCTCCCTCCCTCCCTCTTCATCATAACTTCTAAGTACATGTAGGCTATACATTCAAATACTTAGAAGCTCAAATGCACATGTACACCTTTTCGAGATTTGATAATACAGTGGTACGGTACATCAAATACCGGCACTGGAGTGACACACTAAGAACACGCACATCAGATAATGAGGAGAGTTTTTAATTGTATCAAGTCAGAAGAAGCAAATGAAGAGAGAAGGAAAGAGGGAGACAGAGAGAGAGACAGAGAGAGAGACAGAGAGAGAGAGAGAGAGAGAGAGAGAGAGAGAGAAAGAGACAGAGAGAGAGGGGGGGGGAAGACAGAGATTATAATTTTGTAAAATTCGACCAAGGAACAAAAACAAACATAGTAGGTACGTAGAATCTTAGAGAAAGAGATAAAATAATGAATGAGAGAGAGAGAGAGAGAGAGAGAGAGAGAGAGAGAGAGAGAGAGAGAGAGAGAGAGAGAGAGAATGGGTGAAAGAGATACAGACAGCCAGAGGTCTGATTGTGTGGAAAAGGGGGGTGCTAGATATGGTAATAGGTTCTAGCCATGTGCGCTTTATATCTGGCCTTCTCTCTTTCTTTCATCTCTCTAGCTCAATCCGACTCTTAACCCTTCCGGGCCTCTCTCTCTCTCTCTCTCTCTCTCTCTCTCTCTCTCTCTCTCTCTCTCTCTCTCTCTCTCTCTCTCTCTCTCTCTCACGCACACACTCTCCCTTCTCATCATAATTTCTATTACATTCAAATATTTACACTTTGAAACTCAGATCCACATGTACACCTTTTCGAGACTTGATAACACAGTGTTACAGTAGGCTACATTAAATAAAGGCGCTGGAGTGACATGTCAAGAGCAAAACAAGGAATGACAGAATGTGAAAGACAAAAAAAAGATATGGTGATATTTAGTGTGAAAGAGATACAGACAGAAGTCTATGTGTATGTGGGAGGGGGTGGTGGTCAGAATAATGGGCAGTACTAACCTGTTCCAGTGTAAAAATGAAGGACAACTTCTAGCTGATCCCATTGATTCACAGTTTTACAGGGGAAATTTGGGTGTGTTACCAATTTAAAACCGTTGTAGTCTTCAAATTGAATTACAGTCACTCCTGCATCTGCAAGTCTAATATGGAAGTATATAACATATTCATGCATACAACCACCGCGACTGAAAGCTGGCAAGTGCTTGTTCTGTTCTATCTGCATTACAAGCACTGAGTCCATAGAGGAGCAAACTTTCTTGAAGGGCTTCCTTAACAGTGTCACAGTTAAAGTTATTTTTTACTATGAATGTATCCAGTTCGTCAATTTCTCTGACTTTGTTTTCACTGACAGCTTTTTTTTTTTGGTAGGGCGAGGAGTTTTTGGATGAGCATGTGATATGGATGGTGAAGGTATCTCACCAAAGTTAATAGGAGGATGCATAGAGATTATAAATATTATCTTCCTCTTCGAATGTGAGGAGTATCAGAGAGCCAGTGTCGACTACATACTCCAATATAATCAGTCACTTTCTCAACTTTGTTTGGGAGACTCGAAACCCATTTATGACATTCAGTTGGGTCCTTCGGAAAACCATAATTATAAAATAACCGTTTCACTTTCTTTCCTCTTCTGACTGGCATAGCCGCTCTTACAGTTTGTAACAGTGCACTTTCTTCCCCTAAACAATAAACAGTTAAGGAAATTGATAATGACACCGATACACCATATAATGAAATATGAAACTTAAGGTTAAAGTATTGAGGGCACTTTGAGTATCAGAGATTTTAGTTAAAAGGCTTTTAAAAAACTCTGGCTCCCACTTCAGCACACCTTCTCTCTATAAAGTGATATCGCAGAGACCATAATTAAACTTAAAGCATATTTAGATGAACTTAACATGTATAATTGTTTATCAGTCTCTCTCTCTCTCTCTCTCTCTCTCTCTCTCTCTCTCTCTCTCAATATATATTACATTGTATGATGTTTGGTGCCACGAGTCATACTCTATCATTGTGCACACATTTAGAGGAAAATCTACACCAAATCACAAGAAAGCATTCTTGGAATGTTCCACATTGAAAGCATCTGTTAGAACAAGGTGCAATCCAAGGGCGAATAGCAGAGAATAAGATAAGAAATATAATCCAAGAAAGAATGAATGTAATCCAATAACAAAATGGCAGGAGAGTCCAGTGAAAACACAGTGTGTACTGCTAAGCATGCTATAATCAACTGTTCAAACCTCGCGCAGGTGGCTGATAGCTAGCCAGATGATGGCCCATCTGAATAATGTTACGTAACCTTGTGAACAGGCCTTCTACACAGATGGTACTGCTATAGACACATTGTTTGTATATTTTGAACCACGTGATGGACAATAATAGCACAGCCTCCATGATTTCTTAAAACCTAGTGATAGCTATAAAAAGATTTTGCGGGTGCCTATTAGTCGTTTTTTCTTTGTCAGGCTGTGTTTACACTTACAAGTAGTAGTTCGTACATTAACTTTTTCTTTTTTTTTTTTCTTGAGGAGGATGGGGATAGATCTCTTTGCATTCCTGAAGCGGGAACTTGCTTACAGCAGGATTTTTCTCCTGAAACTAAAATTCCCGTTATAGTCATGTTTTATTTATTTTAAGCACCACTAGAGTGGTCTCGCTTATTGAATCTGTATGGCTTATCACTGTCTGCCTCTGGCCTTACACTTCGTTTCCTTCTGTTTTGTCTCCTCTTCTCTGACGTTGGCAATTAATGTCTAGTGGTCAGTCAGCCCCAATTGCTGCAAAGAAAGAGACAATTGTGCGCGACGGTCTAAAAGAGGTGACAGTAGAGAAGTTTTACAGTACTGGAGGTGTCTGAGAGACGAGCAGAATTCTCGCTCGGATTGAGAGAACGTGGCATTACCTAAACTAGCTGTGATAAAGACAGGGTTAGATTTCTTTACAAATTAAAAAAAAATAGGAGACGACGTAGAAAGTTGTCAACTTGATATTTATTAAACCCTAAAACAATTTTGGCTGGTTTTAATAGAAAGGAGGGAACACAGACGCGGGCTAATTCTTCTTCACAGAACACCCCCCCCCCCCCTGAGAGGCTGCACAACCACTGGACGAGCCACAGCATTCCTGTCCCACAACTCATCTTCCCGGGTCTGACGGCACGTGCCCCCAGGTGCGCACGTCAGGGCCTCAATTATAAGTGCGGCAACCGAACTTCTCCGCAGATACCCCTGTTTCCTGCATGCAACAACTGAAAGGGGTTAGTTAGAAATCAATGGTTTATTTGGCGGAAAGTCTAAAACTGTCCTTACCCACAGGTCTGGAGATGAGAAGAAAATTGGACGCTGCTATTTGACTTCCCTCCAACAGTGAACGGACAGAGGTGCTTTAGGCAGAACTATCCCGTTCATCGTGAATTAAACGCAGTGAAAACTGAGGCTACGGGGAAAATACGTGTAGTACGATGTACTAATTGACATAGAAGAGAAGAGTAGCATAAAGAAACGCGCACTCGAAGATAAAGACTTTCTTAGAACTTCTTTTTTAAGGGAGAAGAGCACTTCAGTACAAAGTTTAAAATAATTCTTCCAGTCAAGGAACTCGACAAATCATTATGTTTTATAAAGTCATTTCAAGGTGGAGACCATAATGATTGATTATGGAACATTTGAAAAAAGAAACCTATGGAAATCAAAATAACTTTCTTAAATTATTTTTAGTCAGATCAAGGTGACTTGCCCTGCCACAGTGAAAAAGTATTCAATAAACCTTAGGTTTAGACAGAAACTATTTTCATTGAGCTGAAAATAAGAAAGGAATTGTTGAATAGATTTATTGCTTTTATCATCATACCTTGTCATTATCACCAATGTAACTAGATGTATTCAAGCTAGAACATTGATTTGAGATGCCTGTATGATTGTGTGCTTTGCCTATGACGTAATGACGAACGTATTCTTTTACTATATTTCTAGGGCATATTTATAGTCTTTGTGTGATAATCAAGACTGTAGGTATGTTATGTAAGCACACATCGATAATTATAAAGTACAGTGTATATTTGGTACACTATATTGGTGTGTGCTCAAGGAAAATTCTAGACGAGCGATTTTTTGGTGTGAACGCAGGATTATCGGGGGTGGGGGCAGGACAGAGCCACACTATTCGCAATTCGATTCAGACTGCCTTTACCTCTAATCTAAGGAGGCAAATTATACTCAGGGGAAGCTGATGCCATAGTGCTGTGCTTACCTCTCTCTCTCTCTCTCTCTCTCTCTCTCTCTCTCTCTCTCTCTCTCCCTCAGTCTCTCTCGCACTCTCTCTCTCTCTCTCTCTCTCTCTCTCTCTCTTTCCTTTTCTGTTTCTCTTTCTCGCTTCCTAGCTTCCAATGGATTCAGAGATACACAGAGTGAAATGGGCAAATTTCTTTCTTCTGTTGTTAAAGTCAGGCTCATTTTTATCTTTGAAGTAGTGAAACATGATAAAACAAAAAATATTATCGGCGATACAGTGTTAATAATGCCCATGTTTGTGAAAACAATTTTTTCATCATCATCATCATCATCCTAATCATCATCACATCATCATCATCATCACCATCATCATCATTATCACCATCATCATCATTTTCACCATCATCATCATTATCATCACCATAATCAATGTAATGATCGTCTTCATCCTCAAAATCAGTATCTTTTTCGTCGTTCTCTCCACTCCTGGCCCTTTCTTTACTTCCATAGACTTTACACTGGAGTCTGGATAAATACCTCAGGACCAAAAAAGTTAGTTGACTGTAGGCAAAAGTTGGCTTTAAATATTGTAATTTAATTTGTAAAGAAATACAAAATAGTGCTGGCAAACAAAGTTGACTTGAAGCAAAAGTTTCCCTTAGGTGTTGAATGTATATGGACTCCTCTGTACTTTTAGTAATACTTTCTCGTTAGCCAGGCTTTCCTCTTTTTATTCAACTGATTTTCATCTTTGAATCATTTTCTCACTCCTGTAACTCCATTGCGCCCCTATGGTTCCAAGTAAAAAAAAGCAGTTGGAATTCTTTTGTAATAAGTTAAAATTATGAATGCGGTTTTGTGTCAAGGTGGTTTGTGCACCACAAAAGCTGGGCTTGATCAGCTATATAAAAATGGAAAAGCAGAAAATCTTAAAGATCAGATTCGATATAGAAAATTAGTAATGGGGCAAGAGGACTTAAGACTGACAGGTACTGCTGCAAATCTTTACCAGACTTTGCTTGGAAAGATATGCAATGAACCCCCATCTAAAAGAGGGGGGTTCGTTAGGCAAAAGACAATCATTCAAAATTAAAGTTCTGATGATGATTATTAAATACAATGCTGTTACGGTGAAAATAAATTTGACAGAAACTGTTGCTTGATGTTGTTGTTGGGTTCAAGGTTTATTTAGTAAAACAAACAGAAAACGCTGCAAGGTACAAACAGTATAGATACTTTCATTAGCGAAGTGTACAGGTAGGTAGTCAACAAAAAAGTGACACTGATACAGGTACATAGTATGTCTGGCAAAAGAGGTAGTGAGACCGAGAGGTAAGCAGAGTGAGAAAAACCATAGGTGCGGCTTAAAAAAACATATACACGGAACAGAAACCTTCACAATTTAAAAGAAACGAAAATTTCTGTTTATACTTTATAATTTTTTAAAGTTGCAGGCTCAAATTGTTTTCATTTAACAAAATATTGATATTTTCAGGCTTGCTAATTCCTTTACATGAATTGGTTCTCAATTTATATTTTGAAAACTGTAATGTATTTTGTCTCTTATGTAATACTTTCTTTTACAGTCATTCAGTTTCAGCTTTAATGTAAGTGTGTATTGAACCTCAGTTTATCATGGGAGTTTTCTACAACTATCAAAATCATAATGCTTTATCATGTATACATTTGAAAATATATGTTCAATCATAATTCATCTGTGACTATTAATTTTTTACTTCTATCATTGACTTACAATGCAGTTTTGAAATAGAAACAGTGGTCAAATTATCAAATAGATAGCATAATCAGGTTCAGCATCTAAAAAAGCATAAACTCCGAAAGTTTCATTACTCTAGTACGAAAACTGTGTTTTTTATGATATAATTTCTACAATATGATTCGCTTTTTTACCAATTTTCTTCCAAGGCGCAAAATTTGGCGCTATGCCAATTTTGGTTTTCTCTATCTTTTCAAAATGACTTTCTAGGTTGCTGACAAAAATTGAGTCAACTAAATACAATATTGTGTATTAGCAAACTAAGTATTGAAACAATCTGAAGAATATGTGTTTTTTTACGATGGTCCAAAACGGCAAAAGTGCCTCATCTAGAGTATTTGCTTGTAATGTTGATATGCCACAAGTGTTTTTGGCCATATTTCATGACCAATAAATTCTTTTGTTTACTTTCTATCTCCGTGAAATTTCGTATGTGTATAGTCATTGTCTTGGACTTTGTAAATATGTCCTTTTTTGTTTCATAAGATTTAACAAATGACTTTTATATGTGCTTAAAAACAACCCGATGCACGCAATTTGTTTTGTGTCGTTATGCGCAAAATTGAAACAGCTGTAAAACTTTTATTTACCAACAGATTTTGATGAAATTTGTTGGAAATTTCATATTTTAACAAGATCTTTACAGTAGAATTGGGTATATTCAAATTTGCTGGGGTAGAAAAATCACTTTGTGGTACCTACTCAATGTCTTTAAAAATCTCCTCTTTGCTTTGCATTTAGATCTAACATAAGAGTTTCAGATTTCTAGATACCTAACTACATGTTTCATGAAAAACGTTTGTGAGGTGCAAGTTGATAAAGCTCTTCTGACAATTTAACAATTTCTTCAAGATGCAATCATAATGCTTGATAAGGCAATGTTCATTAATGTTGTATGATATAAATTCTTATACATACATTGCATAATTCGCAATATGCTTAAATAAAGCAACAGTATGTTTTTATGAGGAGTTCCCATGATTTGGCATGAACCATGCATTATGTTTTTCTTTCCAATGAATCAGATACTCATGGTAGATATAAAATTAATTAGAAGAGGCTTATCTGTAAGCTCTAACCTAATTGTGATTCTGGCATCCTGCATTGTTCACTTAAAAACTTGGATCTTTTTAGCGGTCGGTAGGAACTTAACAACAGAGAGCACAAGAGAGCTGAAAAACCTCTCCACCATGCACGACCATGGAAATAGCTCAGGGCTAAAGAGTAGAGTAATATACCCTAGACGTCCATAAAAACTTAATCCTACTGCAAAGAAACTCAAACCAAACTTGTCAATGATAAAGAATTTTAATGGCAACAACTACTTATTTTTAACAAATAATTTAACACAAAATACAAAAGGGTGTTGCAGGAGAAGATTCCTCAGAATCTAGTCCTACCTTAGAGTTGTGGGGCTGAATAAGTTACAAGGATCTTGCTATATTTGTTGTGGTTTTCTTCTACAGAAGTTCACATCCAAATTGTCTTGACTGGCTAGTAGCACAGCTCTCGGACACTCTTCAATCTTCACCTGTTCCTCTTCTTCAGCTTGAAATAAACTTTAAAAACAAAACAAAAACAAAAAACCAAAGAAAAATATCTGTCTCAGGCTTCAAACCTCAACAAGCCTAGGCTAGGTCCTCTCTCATGAATGCTGCTGCTGAGAGAGACTGCATAATCCAAGTGGCATTTACAGAGCCAGCAAGATCACTACTACAGTACATGTTGTAAAACCTTTTTATCTCATCAGATAAAATATGTGACACCACTGGCTGATGGATGTTATTGGACAAGAAAAAAAATGATACATTGTATACTTAAAGCCATACAGGTCTGCACAATATGTACACTATATAATGGTTACCAAAATTATTTGCAATTAAAAGCAAAACAAACTTTAAAATAAACCTTGGCACATTCTCATTATGTAGTATTGCTGATTCTATAGGAATGATATTGATAAAAAATCATAAATAACATATTTTCTTTGGCAGCAACCTACAGAAATGTTCAATAATGATAATCTTGTAAAGTGTGTCCAGTTGGAAATTCACCAACATAGACCTGATGTTATGCCAAGCTTTCTCAGAACATAATAAAACACTAAGTTGATAAACACATATGTTTTTGTGTTGTGCAAAAAGACATTAAGCCCGTTGTAATTATCAAGACACAAAGCACTATGCCGCAGAGCACAAAAAAAAAATAATGAAAATGTTCTCTCAATAAAAATAAAATAATGCAAGGAAATCTCACTCACATGCAAAACGTTCCTCAAATGTCAATGGATAACAATGATTCAGAACGATTAAACTGGCTACTACTGCTCTTACTTAGTGAAACCAGTCGTTTGTGGCTAACAGAAGATGATGGCCTATAATTATACAAAACTTTATCTTTCATTTCATAAAGGAAACAATATATTCTTTACAAAAGAAGTTGCTGTGGAAAATGTGCCACTGATTTCAAATCTTGTATTCATTTTGCTTGACATGCAGAGATAAAACATGCCCTAACTAATATGTAATAGGATCTTTTAGCTTTTGCAGAAAATAATGTGCTTAGCAAGTAAGCATATTGACACTCTAGAGTCTAAGTGTACAGGTAACACAACTTATGTTATACCTAAGGCATCATAAAGAGGTAGTAAAAATAATCTAAGAATCTAGATAGACAGAGATTGAAGGGCAATGAAAAAGAAAACTGGCAAGTATTCTCGATGGTAAATTTTTTACAACAAATTTTTAAAAGATGGCAATAAACCCTAAAACGTGAATCACTGCGTCAAAGAAATAAATTATAGAAAAAGGCATGCACTCTCAATTCAGAGACTCTTTCATTAAGGATTATGGGTTCAACATTGGCCATACCAAACCATCCCTGTGATTAAGCTACAAAACATTCACACAGTTTCCATCGTCCCCTAAACATCTCAATGTCTCTACAAGCTGGTGCTGGTCAGGCCACTGTATCACAGACCCACAACCCAAAGTTTCAAAATTAGTCCAAACACAGACCATGGCAAGCTGGAATAAATAGCCTTAACTCTAGAGGGAAAAATATTCCTGTTGAATGCATTGATTGGAAAACAAAAGAAAACCAAAGAAATGGAAAGATATAGAAGTTTTCTCACCGTGGAAAAATAAATGCTAATATAAGGATAGTTGAGTCTACCGAGGGATGTCCTCTTTTCTCCACAGTAAAATAGATGTTGCCATTATTACATCATCAAAGGTTTAGTTCTTCAATCAACAGACCACTGCATAGATACATGTGAACCACTGACAATTTCTATCATTTCTCTTCTCATCTCTGAAGTATATAATACATTTAATCACAAATATTAAAGGATAATACAACAAAAATATTATGAAACACTGGATATAAAAAATATGTTGAGTGAATTATATTTCATGATTTGATAGCATCTGCCATCTTAGAATACATTGCTCCAATCTGGTCTGCAAAATATTTCCGCACATCATTTCTTTTGGTCTTGAAGGTGGGGGTAAGGAGCCCGTTTTCCACGGAGAAAAGCTCTGGATGTATGTGGATATCTCTTACCTGGAAAATTAAAGACATAAACCTTTTAAAATTTTTGATCCATTTAATAAACCAAATTAAAAAATGTACAGTCGAAATGTGCCATATGGCATCCAGGTTAAAAATATGCCTGCAAAGAGCATTGAATGTGGGTTAAAACATCTTAGCATCCACTTGCAGTTAAGAAGAAAAAGTACAGAAACAGGACAACTTACTTGCTCAAGTGATGTCAGATTATTCTTCTTGCCCAAATCGAACAGATCTTTCATCACAGCCTTCTTCATGTCCTGCAATAGAGGATCACAAAAATTAACCGAGTCCTACGCATAGGGTGCAGCACTCCATACACACATACATTATTGTAAAGATTCTGATGAAAGAAAGACCTGAGAGCCTCTCAACCACCAAATCCCTAAATAGATAAATTGATAGATAAATACGGACAGAGAGAGAGAGGGTGGGGGGAGGTACTGCAAAGAAACAAAGGGAGCTAACAGTATTGACAACTTACAACGTTATTGGAGAGTTCCTCCACAGATCCGTGCAGACCAAGCTTACTGGCGAGGGCAGGGAGAGCATCTGGATCAAGCACCACGATACCAACCAGACACGCCTGAAAACAAAAACACAAAGAAAACTTTGTTATCTTTCACTCAACATGATCCTAATGAGACAGATGTATAAAAATCGAACATCAGGAAAATTTTTAATTTTTTTCTTACCATCTCAATTCTCAAAACATCGCACTACAAAATACCAAGATATCTAAATAGAGTTTACAATTTTCAACTTAAAATTGGAGCAGAAATGGGATGATATATTCATCAAGGAGATAAAGACAAGGATATGTAAATCATTTAAATTGCACTACCAATATATAACTTCATGTTTTGAAAACATAAATGTGCTTATTGCCAGCTTAAAAAAAATGTTAAAAAAATTCTCCTGAAAGAAATCATAATGTAATATGTATAGATAGAAGTAGGAGGGTAAACAAGGTAAAACTTTCAGTAGCAGTTATACCATTATATGACATGATGAAAACTAGCTAATTAACTATGGAATGAACTTGCCTGTAGACTCTCTCCGTGGATGTAAACTTGAGCTACATATGGTGACTGCACTAAGATGTTTTCAATTTTCTCCGGTGCAATATACTCTCCCTAAAGAAAGAAAAACCAACTAATTGATAAATCTTGTTGATTTTTTCTTGGGAATGGAAGACCTAAAAAGCACTTTCTAATTTTAAGAAAACTATTGGGACTGTTTGAAAGTTCTAGAAAATAAGACTGCAAAATAATCTAATGAATAAAATGTTTCCAAGTTACCAAAATCAATGTCAAAATGAATGCTAAAATCAATACATGGACATAAAAAAAAACATGATTCAGAAGGTAGACAACAAACCCAGTGATGAGGATTTTACTTTATAATCAATTATTTCATTCATTGTACCTTTTAGTTTGATCTGAACCAGTTTTAACTCTTCAGTGAATTTTTTTTATCATGAGCTTAGAGCTGAGCAGAGATCCCCCTTTCTGTCCCTCTTGTTCTGGTTCCATGCCCCCACCTCGTGTATCCCCTCACTATCAAAGTCAAGGAAGGACGACTTAACTTATGCTATTTCAAACCGATGAAGGCAACAGTTGATTTTTTTCGTCATATTTATGTTGGTCTTACTTTTCAAGCCACTTTAATTAGCGTTTTAAAGGTAATCTAAGTTCTACTTGAGCTGCTTGACTAACTGAAATGACTTTCAAGGCAGAGAGCTTTTCTCAGCTTGCTCACTTTCCCTTTGGCGACCATCAATATAACAGTCAGATCTTTCACAACTAGAGTCTAGATCCTCATCTAGATTTACTTCCAACATTAATTACGTCAAGTTTAATGTTTGGCCTAATTTATCATTCACTTAAGCCTTTTTGATCAATGAAAAAATTCCGTTAAAATGGACACATTTTCCAAATGTACACTTCCATTGCTCTTAGGACTCCTGTAATCTCTCAACCAAATTGTTGTGATTAAAATGTCCTTCCTTCATTAGTGAAACAAAACTCGACTATTTCTATAGCTCACTGTCCTTTATAAAACCATAGAGTAAAGACAGCAAAAAGCCAAGGCCTGACTAGTACCTGAGCCAGCTTGAAGATATGTTTCTTTCTGTCGATTATCTTGAGAACGCCACTCTGATTAAAAAAAAAAAGAAATGATAATTTAAGAATCATAATATTTTATTATAATGAATACAAACATCACTATAATTTATAACTCTAACAATGGGAATTCTATATCAAGGCTTGATATTTTATTTTCATTCATTTGTAAGAAATATACTTTACTACCAAGTATTTCAGAACCATAACCATTCTCTCCTGCACCATTTCTACCTTAAGACATGTATGACAGGTTTGGGTAATGTGAATTGACTTACTGGCAACCACTCGCCCACGTCTCCAGTGTGAAGCCAACCATCCTCATCCAGGGCTTCCTTGGTTTTCTCTGGATCCTTGAGGTAACCTCTGAACACATTGGGACCTTTCAGACACACCTGATGATTTCAACAATGGTTCAATGAAAGAATGTGCTTCAAACTCATGGGTCCTCTTCGAACAAAGAAAAGGACTTTATAGATTGCCTTGTATTATTTCTATCCACACAAAACTAGATCAATATATGCATTGTCAATGCCCAGTATAATGTAAACAGAGGTAGCCAAGGTAAGAGGTTATGTGAACCCCAAATGCAACATGGTTAACAAAATTGCGAACATTCAACAATGCTCACCTCTCCCTTGTTATTTTCGGAGTAATAGTCCATCTCAGGCACATCTACCAGCTTTATCATATTGCAGGGAAGTGGGGGTCCCACATGACCTGCAAACAGAAACCAAAGCAATGTAATGATTATTCCAAAACAAGTATCTAGTTAGAAACTCTCCTCAGCATAGAGCACATTTAAAGCTAAAATCACTGCCCTTGGCTGTTAACTCTTTGTATCCGACTCGCCAAAC
Source organism: Elysia crispata (assembly GCA_033675545.1). Taxonomy (NCBI): domain Eukaryota; kingdom Metazoa; phylum Mollusca; class Gastropoda; family Plakobranchidae; genus Elysia; species Elysia crispata. The sequence goes on from JAWDGP010006542.1 coordinate 18,412, forward strand.
TGTGTGGCGGGTGAAAAGTAACATTTTTACGGCTCGCCACACGGTGTGGCGAACCGACCAACTTATTCTAATCCAATCCTAATTCAATAAAAGACAGCCCAACTTATTGAAACCAGATGTTGACATCATTGGCTTTCATTTTGGAGCTTCTTTCAACATTGAGGGAAGAATTAGTTATTTTTCTTTTGTATTGTTTATATTGTTGCTAGCCTGTCGTCATGAACAAATGATCGTAGTAAACAGTGAGAATAGACCTCAGCTCTACACAAGCTCTGAAGCGCAAAAAACAACCAAAAAGTGGAGAGATTTTGATGAATCCAACTCTAGTTCTTGAATAAGTTCTGATTCAGACCCCGATGGGAGTGAAAAATGATAATGAGAGGTCTAGATCTAGACCTATACTTGTGAAAGAAGCAGGATTCAAACAAAAAAAACAAATGTGCATACCAAATTAAAATAAATTTGTGATTTTATGTCTGTAAAGCCCTCTATTTTGATATGTGTTTTGTGAGAATTGAATAATTTTTAACAAAGTTATGGTGCAAAACGTTATCTCCTATGCAGCCCCAATTTTGAACCCAAAATTAGCTCCGTAAAAAGGTAGATTTTGCCTCCGTTTACTAAGAGTTAAATTCTATCACTAGTATTAGGTTATATTGACAAAAAGCAGTAGAAAAACTAGTACTCAAAACAAGAACTTTTCAGAAAAAACTGCTGAAATGTCACTGCTTCAGTGTAATCCAAAGCATATTTTCACAGGACAATGTATGCATGTATAAAGCTGAATGAAGAAAACTAAACCCAGATACATTAACAGAAGCTAAGTTTGAAACACTTCCTATGCAACTACCTAATACAATTACAGTTCTTGTCTAGTGCTAGAGAATTAACTAGTCCTCATAAGTCAGATCCAACACTCTTCGTCAATGGCTCCCATCACAGATATCTGTGATGTTGAGACGTACCTTCGAGCTTAGAACAGGAGATTTCCACACGACCAGAAACATTCCTAGTTTCATTAGTGAAAGAATAAAGTATATCATTTTAAGTACTACAAATCTACTATTTCCAGGCTCCCATTAGAAAAGTGAACTTAAGAAACATACCAGCCTCTGAGTCACCTACAACTGTGAGAGTAGACACTGCAGAATTCTCCGTCTGACCATAACCCTCCAGCACCTGAAATAACCCACAAGAAAAAAGAATTTGATCCAACATTTACATCATCAATTTAGGAGAAGGCTATCAAACTAAGAGCATCTTGAAACATGCTGTCAAATAAACCATCGTAACTATCATCTACAAAATATCAAAGAGTCTTGAGATCAGCTTAATGTTCTTATACATCAAAAAGAAATTGTGAAAGTAAAGTCTCATAGATCTCAAAACTTACCGGACAACCCACAATGCATCTGAGTATGTTGAGGACGGTACCAGAGATAGGCGCAGAACCTGTTGTGATGGCACGAACCCGACCACCAAGGGCAGCCTGTACTGCCTTGAACACAAGCTTATCCCACACACTATTGTTACGGATCACACCTCTGAAGAGAGAACAAAATGTCAAAATAAATCAGCAGAACAAAACATAATAATGGCTTATTACAAAAATAATCAGTTTACAACAGGACAAAAAGTGTAGTTGGTAACTAAAGCAGAGGAGCAAGGGGTATAGCTATATAGAAGGTATAAATTTTTATACAATTTTATTACACATCTGTAAAGTCAGTACAAACAAAACAGCAAACCCTATTCACTAAAAAAACAGCACACAGTTTAGTGCTGACAAAATAACACACAACCACACACAGTTCAAAACCAAGAAAACAGCAAAAATAAAAAAAATATTCACTAACAAATCAACACGCACTGTTCAGTACTAACAAAACAACACACTCCCCAAATATTCAGTGTCAATATAACAGCACATACTGTTCAGTATGACAAAACAGTAAATATTGTTCACCAACAAAACAGTATAGATTATTCTTAACAACTCCAAAAGAAATCAGAACTCTGATTAAATCAGCAGGGGAGGAATATACAGTGAAAAAATCAGGACTTTACACTAGAAGCAATAAAGAAACAGCAGAAAGGTTTTTAAAGGCAGGTAAGTATCTATTAGTTATATGAAAGAGAGGAATCTATACATACTGGCCATTTTAGTGATACAATAAAATGCTCTGATGATCCGAAAGGGAACAACATATATTGTTCATGATAAGAAAGGGACGGTACAAGATTATTGAATGAAAGAGAAGTCAGCTCGGTTACAGTGGCAGATCTCGAGCAATTAGGATAGGTTGTTTGTACTAGTATTATTAGTATACATTAGTTACATCAGAAAGGTCACAAGATACTAATTTTGCAAGTAGAAGAGCCAAATTCACCAAAATTATACCAGTCCAGATTCAAGATACATTGATTAGACAAGTTAAGACAGCTTACACAGTTCATACCAGAAATGGAACTGAATACCTGTTTCAACCCACATGGTGAGGATACATTGGCTATTTTGATAACAGTACAGTAAACACTGGTGATTCCAGCAAAGGAACAGCTTAGATTATTTTACCGGAAAGTAAACAGAAAATTGTTGACCACGTAATGGCAAAGGATTGACTAGTTATGGCAGCAGGAAAATAGCAGTAAATTGTTATGAAAGGCAAACAGAAAATCATTGGTGACAAAAGTAGAGGTATAGTTTGGTTCTACATGAATCTTACTTTTTCAGCTCTTTTGTTTTGCTGTTGATGGCCATGTTGAAGAGAAACTTTTTCACTCTGCTTGCATTAACACCTGAGAGAACCTGAAACAGGCATAAACAAGGAGAGTCAAGAAACAAGTTCTTACATTTTGGCCTCGGTAAGCCTTTAGTGCATAATGCACATTTTTAAAGCAAGGAAATTAACAAATATCTGTCTTACTATCAAAATACAACCTCAGTCTCTTACCTGATGTTTATATTCAATAAACCTCAACATCTAGATTACATAATACATTCATTTTATGTTCAGGTAAAATATTAATCAAAAAGACAATCAGGAATGCGTAGACAAATAGGATTTGACTCTTGGCAACAACCAAGAACAGGTAACATCTTTTCTGTATCAGGTATGTGTGCAATTATATGGGATGTACATTTAAATGTTATAATTGATCATTCTTTCTGAGTCCTATTGTTTAACCATGATAGCTTTAAACAGATCAAGCAGAAGTAGGCATATTGAGTGTGATGTTGTCATGGTGCTTGATGCCAACTAAAAAAAGAAAGAAAGAAAGAAAGAAAGAAAGAAAGAAAGAAAGAGAGAGAGAGAGAGAGAGAGAGAGAGAGAGAGAGAGAGAGAGAGAGAGAGAGAGAGAGAGAGAGAGAGAGAGAGAGAGAGAGAGAGAGAGAGGAAGAAGAAGAAACAACCTGATTTCCTGAAGTAGGGTCATAGTCTTGGGCCCTGATATCTAGATTACTAGGAAAGTAGAGCTAGAAGACAATAGACAGAAAAGTAGGGTCTAAGTGTTCAATTCCAATCACAGAGATGCCACAGCCAAGATCCCAAATTCCCTGAAAAATGAGAATGGTCATGGAGGGGGGTGCGTGCCCCCCGGAAGCTGAGAACTTTTTGTCTATAAACTACTAAAATGGGCTTTCCAGAGCCTGCAGAAGATTTAATACTCAAAATTTAGATGGAACAAAATTTAACAAAACACTATTGCGCATTTTTTGTTACGGGTTTTGAATAATTGTAAGTTAAAAAGGCTTCACGAGGAGCTTTTTTCCGCTTGATGGGAGCACCACCCGGAGAAATTTTCAGACCCGGAATTCCGTGAATTCCCGGAAATGTAGCATCTCTGCAATCTACTTCTGAGACAATGACAGTAGTAACATTTCATGCTCCAATCATACTTTAATGTCATACACCTTTCATTAATACTCAGTCAAACATTGAGCAGTAACACATCAGGGCTAAATCCACATAACATGAACTATCTTTCTCTAAACTTAATCACTGGTAGAAAAGATGCTGGGCTCAAGGAATGTTTAGGAAAAGCCATGTCCTACATAGATATGCTGTAAGCAATAGACCCAGATTTGGTAATGGCGTGATGTTGGCACATGCTGTTAATAGTAAGATTTACTTTCCCATATTACTAGCACTACATAAAATTTTAGGAAACATAGCTATGTTTCTAGGAGTCTGGATCTGTTGCCTGTACAGAGAGCATAGCTCATCTACAACTACAAATAGAACTACTCACTTTGTCATAAAATCTGTTGAGAAGCCGAGGAACTGATGGAAAGATGGTTGGCTTCAATTCTTTAATGTCATCCATCAGTTTCTTGACATCTCCTTGAAAGAAACCAATACGAGCTCCAACACCCAAAAAGCAAGCCTGCAAAAAACAAAAAAACAAAACCTAACATGAAAACAGACTCCTCTACCTCTCTGCAGCATTGGCACACATTGAACTTTTAATCATGCACACTGCATGTTCTAGTAACAAAATGGAATTAAAAAAAAATTCCTGTTGTTGATTAGAGTTGTAATAATATTCTACAGAAAAGTATACATTGTGATATCTCTTTATCCTACCAGTAACTAGCTCAAAATAATCTTAGGTAATCATACCTCTAAAACAAGGGTGCAAGGGTGACCAAAGTATGAAACAAAACTTTATTTCTTTTATCTAAACACCATTTTTCATTGCACTCCATGGCTTGTTTGGATCATTTTTTTTGGTCTAAGCCTACAGGCCTGCTCACCTTCTAATTATTACACCTACATACTATAGAGGCTTTGTCTTACCAGAAAACTTTGCCTCAAATCGAAAGCATAGCTCTCTTGAAGTATTTTTAAGGCCACGAAATGAGTGATACACTACATGTTTTCAGTAAGCTACCAATGTTTTGTATGGTGAAGATTTACATTATTATGCTTACAGTCAAATGATAAATTAAAGAGGGAGAGTCAGATGCGGAGTGCCATATATAGTATATCTGATAGTGACGAAGACAACTGGTGAACCCTAATGCAATGTACATCAAGTATTGACTTGATATACTGACTATCTTTGCACCATGAAAATTTGACCTCGATATTTTTCTTTTCCACTTATTTCATCACTTCCCATGTTGAGTTGTGTTTCATATTTCAAACCAAAAAAAATGTTAACTTCAGGAAAAAAAAATGTGTTGCCCTTGGATCAGCCATTTGTATAAAGTGAAAAGACTTGAGCCTGATGAGTTCATTACATGCCGCAAATAAAATCCACCATCTGATGTAAATATTAAAACCCATCAAATACGCCATGACATAATCCCTATATTTCTCAGGCTGTGTATAATGAGTTGTGAGATTAGCTTTTATTTCCTCTTGATGACCTATCGAATAGTTAGTGGGATGCAGATGAGCGATAACATAAAAACTTGTTCATAGGAATTATCTTAGAAGAGGTAGATATTAAAGATTTAAACTCTTTCTACTTAATGGAGAGATATCTCACCTCAATAACTCTTTCATAGGAATGTGCAAGTGGCAGATAGGATATGAGGACATCTTCTGTGGTAAGGGTGAGGCTGCTTATGTCCTGTACAAAAACGATCAAGGAAAAACGTATAAGACAAACTTTTTGACTTAGTAATGACACAAGCTTAAATTTGTTACTCACAATTTACAAATTAATGAAGCTAAGAGAATCCTCACTTAACTGTGGTCCCTAGCCATTTGAAAAAATTTCAAGGAATTTTAATTAATTTAATGACAGATCAAACTGAGGAGCAGAAAAAATTTAACCGATCTCATACTTGACACAGTTTGAGCACATGCCACTACTAGAATAAAAGATTGTCTAGATCCTGTCCCTCCATCCAACAAAGTAAAACTCACCAAAACTTTGAGGGCGCCTGAGATGCAAGCAACCAAGTTCCCATGTGAAAGCATTACTCCTTTGGGCAAGCCTGGAGACCATGAATACATAGTGGAGATCAACAAGAATAAGAAAAGATAGAGAAAGTCAGAATCTTGCATTGTGTACAGAAAATTTTACTTGATGAAGGGTGACAAGGGCTTCAGAAGCATTAAAATCACTTGTCAAAAGAAAACAAAAGCAATATGCCAATATAGAGTACTATTTTTCTCGACTTATTTGTCAAATTCCTTAAAATCACTTTATTCAAATGCATCTTTGCCTTAGAACATCTCCAATAAAAGACAACTTTGATGACCAAAAACTACCACTTCATGAAAGAGGTAAGCTATTGTCACATGTTGCTAATGGGGCCAACACTGTGGATAAAAACAATATTTAACTAGCAACCTGAGAACAACAATACTCAGCATTAACCAATCTCAGCAACATACCTGTTGTTCCACTAGTGTAGCAAACCATGCACAAGTCATCTGGCTTGGGTGGCTGTGGATGAACAAAAGCTCTAATATAAGTTAGCACAAAGTTTCAGGTGAGAATCAAATCATGTTAACATACCAGAAATGTTCTGAAATCAAAAGAAAAAACATAATATGATTATCAGGTGTCTTTTTTACCAGAGCAATGGTGCATGTAAAAAGAACTTGAGATTTGATTTTAATCTTTTGTGGTGTCTTGTATTAGTCTGGGTGATGTGATAAAGTAAAATGTATTTGTGAGACCTTGAATTATACCCAAGTCCTGATCATTCTTGGTCTAGAAATGTATGATTTACATAGATATCTATGGTAAACAAAAAAAGAAAAGAAAAGCCAAAGTACTCACAGTGGGTGCTGTGGGATTTTCTTTGCCCAACATCTGGTGAAAAACAAAGAAAAATCCGTTTCTCATTATTTGATGATATCATTAACGAAAATTGATCATTGCCCTCTACCCATATCCTATTTCATCCAAAAATTCTCCTTCATTAGTTGAAGTGTATGAGAACCCAGCCAAAATCTGGGAAACTAAAGAGGCACTTAAATTTAAGTACCAATCATTTAGGAAGTGAAAAACAAATGGAGAGAAAACTATGAATGATTCTGGAAGGAAGCAGAATTACCTCTACTTCATGCATCTCGAGGAGGCGCACACCCTCTGCCTTAGCTTTTGTGGCCATCTCCTCTTCTATTGGTTCCATGAGGATGATTGTCTCGAGCACAGGAAAACCTTTCCGCCTATCTAGCAAAGTTTTAGCTTTCACATTATTGTCGCATATGATAGCTGACAATTCCGCTGGAAAAAGAAAAAGCATTATATTTTGTAGATGTGAGTACACATTCAGAGGGAATGAGGACTTTATTTAGTCAGATGGGAAAGCCTTGCTACTGGCTCTAAGAATGAGAGGGTTAAAAAGTTTAATATGTCTTTGAAGAATATTTTAATTCCAATTTTTCTTAAATACCAACAATATTTAACATTTGGAGTCTACAGATGGTTCTTCATAAAAAAAATTCTTTTCCGAAACATGTTTCTTTGAGAAGCAAATCTGTGTTAAACTCTCACCTTGATTGACAATAAAGTCAACTGCTTCCTCTCCCAGAGTGTCATACAAAGGTACCCCACACATCGAGTGACGGAAAAATGCTTGGTCAGCGATGATATACTGTAAAGGAAAATAAACAGATGCTGCCATATGTGGTGAATGAGGTGTTGATGTCTAAAATTATGCCTCACTCTAAGAATTCACTTTCAATTGATTTGAGAGTTTGAGTCTCCAGTTCCAAGCTTAATATTCATATAGATAACTTTTTCCTGCATTCAAATGTACAACTTTTCATTCACCTAGCATTACGAGTCAAACGAGATAGAAGCAAAATGGTGGTTGTTAGTGGAAACCTAAAAAATTAACAATGGTCTTTGCAACAACAGACTTACGAAAGGCTGTTGCTATAAGATAAATAAACCTAAACTTGCCTCTTGTTGCCAAAGGAAAAAAATGTAATAATTACTAGGTTTCATAAGAGAATTAAAAAAAAAAAGAGGAAAACTTACTTCTGGTCGATTTTGTGCATATATTCCAACACGGGTAGAATTGACTGGTTTAAGCCCCAGCTGTATGAGGCCAGCCCCAAAGGCTGTTGCCCTGTCGCTAACCTGAAACATATGTTTGTTATATGACTGGGTTATAGAGACATTTGCAAAGAACAAATAAAACTTTTGACATAAAATATGCTAGGGGACCTATAATTGTCAATCTGAATTCGCAAAAGGACATGATTTTGATTGCCTTGTTGCTTTAAATGAGAAATAATTCAGCAAACATTATTAGTTCTTTTATTTTTGTTTTATAAGAGATACAACATGACAAGTATTATTAAACTGTCTCAACATGAAATGTCACATCTCAAACATCTAGTGACAAAGATAAATTTCTTACCTCTTGATATGTCATCCACGTGTAGGGCGTGCTGGGGGTTGGTTTCCATCCCAAGCATGGCTTGTCAGCTGGGGAGCGAGATCACCAAAGATGAATATAATAACAGGACTTGGGGTTTTGGAACCTAAAACGTTATAAAAAAAAAACTCATATTCTTTTCCGTGATAGTAAGGAACTAGTTTTATTTGAGACAACAGAAATGGTTACCCTTTTTCTCATGGTGGAACAAAAATCTCAAAAATGGTTGCTAAAAAAAAATATCATCATGGAGAGCTACAGCTATCCTTGACTGCTCTCTTTAATTCAAGAAACAGAGGGTGTTCTAACTTGAGGGATAAAAAGTTGACATCACTCACAGTATATAATTTTGAGCAAAGAGGGATACTATTTGAATTCTGATGCACCAAATATAGAATGATAAAAAATCTTCCTCATTCAAATATATTTGAAGAGAATTGGGGCAGTCAGGTTCTAAACAAATGACCAATTTTTACCTGAGAGACGCAGCCCTCTCTGGAAGCCGCTGTACAGCGTATCAAAGTCAGAGAAGAAGACTGAGACCAGTTCGTTATCATCGCACATCCGTGAGATGCGAGCACCATCTGCTGTCTGGGGAAGAAAAAGAGCTGAATCAAAAAATAATCTTTTACCCAGTGTTTTAAAGCTAAATTTTGATCTGAAAGTCCTTTGGTAAAAAAAGGCCTTTTATAAGTTTGATAAAAGAATGCAAACTAATAGTGGTAGGTTTTCCAACAGTCATAATTCAAATGAATCTTCCAGTTTCCTATAGGCCTGCCATTAAATGTTGCAAACCAAGAAAACTGATCTTTTTTCTTGATCCCTTATAAACAACATATGATTTCTTATTAAAACCGAGAAACACTACCATTATAATTAGACTTTGTTTGACAAATAGGCAATTAATGATCAGTTATAATAATTATAAGAAGAAGAAGAAAAATAATAATAATAATAATAGATGTTGCAATCCAACGAAAGTCCAACCAATGCAGATTGGCGGTCGAAGTCCCAGTTCGGTTTGGGGTGATAAATATGATGGCATCGTTTAAGCCCGGTAGGGCCTGCACTGCCAACGCAGGTTGACATAGGGCCCCTTCTTTTGAAATCATTTACATGGATCCTACGTTTGAAAATATCAGGCAAATATCTCCTACCACTAGTAGTAGTACAAGGCTTGATACCTAACTCAATGCCTAACCGTGAAAATGTGGACAACATTTATTCTTTGGCCAACATAGTGGATCAATACTTTGGTTGAGATTTATTAAAAGTCTCTGATTGAGGTGTGGCTCTAAATCTACACAAATCTTTAAAAAAAAGGCGCTTCTAATCAAGAAAAAAATAGATCTAGATCTAGATCTACGGATAGAAAAGTTTTTTTCTGGTTTAAAAAAAAACCAAAAAACAAAACAAAAAAAAAACAAAAAACTTTCGTCTACTCAATGTAACTCGAATCTAAAATTAGTCTAGATCTAGTCTAAATTGTTAGGTATCAAGGCCTTGTTAAGTTTCCAACAGGGTTCTAACGGAAATAGACTCATTGGCCATTTGTATAGATACGCTTTTCAAGGCCTTGTCCTTGGACAAGAGTAAGTATTTTGAGGATCATGTGAAACATTGGCTGGGATTTAACATAAATGATGAGCCTAGACTCTAAACTGATCTAAATTAAGTTCTTCAGACCGAATATTTAATATTTAGATCAAAAGAACTGCACAATAGAAAAGTAACGAGAAAACAAAAAAAAATTGAAATGGTCAAAACGTGTAGCCTAAACAACGTTCAAGTGGAGGTCTAAACTGCGCAAAAGTTTTACGCGCCAAAAACAAAACAAAACCAAAACAACAAAACTCGATGTAGCCTAGGCCTATAATGGCGTTCCGTTCAGTCTTGGAATCATTCTAGCCTATTGGCCTACGCCTTGATATCATTTGAAATTAAGTCCTTCATTCTGAGATAGAACGGGAGGTGCGACAATTATTATAAGGGAATTTTTTTTTTTTAATCGCTAACTGCTGCCATTTCCAGGACAGCTGCGGCATACAGATGTCTATCCCAGAGTGAATAAAGAACAGAATAAGACGGAGTTTTGGTCATTTGGTTAAGGGTTATGAAAAGAGATACACGCAATTACAAGCAATTATTAGTTGGAAACCTTCACTCCGCCTGCAGAGTATTCCATACAGATGCAAAACACCCTGAACAGTAAGGTCATGTCCACAAAGATACCTGCCTACAAGGCTAGGTTCTATAGATATCTCATTTAATTTTCCAATGCATGGTTACTTTATAATCTACCTTGAACTACCAGTTTAAGATATAAAAAAAGCTCTCCATGGTCTACGTGTTTTGTTTTTTTTCCCTCCTCTTTTCTGTTGTAAAAAGTCACTGTAGTCGAGATAAGAGCGAATTTGGTTTTGTATGTGAAGAGCAAAGTCAACACCTAGACCCATGTAAATCATTCTAAAGGCAAAATTAAAAAAAAAAAAAAAAATTAAATCATGGTGTTCAATAAAAAGTGTATGTTTTTAACAATAATAAGTTCTTTTCCGTTTGAATCCGAAGTGTACTGAAAACATGCGCATAGTACATTAAAATAAACATTTGGTTCACTGCCTTTAAAAAAAAAAGTAACATGTTCTTCTAGGAACGCTGACAGTACCGTGTCGATTTTATATATTAACATTTCTTTGTATTTTTTTTTTTTTAATCTTTTCATATACACGTTTCACATTAGTTGCGCTCATTCCCATACTCGTGCGTGTGTGTGTACACGATAAAAAAGTCTAGATCACTTACTGTGATTCGCTACACATATGTTTCGAACCACAGCAAGTGATCTAGACTTTTCATTTTCAATTTAAGCTCCTTTAATCTTACAGATGAGTGTGCTTTTCTAATTTTGTATTTCCTAAACAAGATTTATATATATATATTATATCACAGGGGAAAGTGTGACTGCTACCACTGGAGAGCATCAAGTGTGTGATATCCTCGGCCACCTTCGAGTGGTATTATTCACGTTAAGGACAGCCCAGACGGAGGTGAAGGCTCAGATCCTTTGTCTTCAACCATTTCTACAGGTCTCGAGAAATAACAACCCTAACCCTATCTCGAGAAATAACAAACCTAACCCTATCTCGAGAAATAACAAACCTAACCCTAACCGGCAAAATGTATTCCGCCTTGATTTTATGTAAAGAACGCGAAGACAGGTTGGCCCCTATTGGAAATTCTATGTGCTAACATTCCTCTCATATACAACCGTATGACTTACAATATAAAAAAAAAAACAAAAAACATCAATCTAAATGGCTTTTCCATGCGTCATCAGGGATGACCGCAAGGACAGCGACCCGCTCTCAATCTTTAGACTGGCTATTATTATACTGAGATCTATGTTTCAGACAATTCTTTTTTTCTTTTTTTTCGTTTTTTTTTTTTTTTTTTTTTTTTTTTGGGGGGGGGGGGGGGGGGGGGAGAACGATGGTGTTTCAAGGCTCTTGGCTTTGACCAGAAGCTGCCATTGCTATTTACTGAACAAAATGAGGAAAGGGGTGGGGGCGAGTGGTTCGACTTCGATGGAGAAAGCAGTTCAGGTCGTAAGGATCCCACAAGCTCAACAGTTTGTGACACATCACTCAATCCTACCAAATACTGGACATCTCCCTCTGAGGACATGTAGTTCAGGTCGTAAGGATCCCACAAGCTAAACAATGTATGACACATCACTCAATCCTACCAAATACTGGACATCTCCCTCTGAGGACATGTAGTTCAGGTCGTAAGGATCCCACAAGCTCAACAATTTGTGACACATCACTCAATGCTACCAAATACTGGACATCTCCCTCTGAGGACATGTAGTTCAGGTCGTAAGGATCCCACAAGCTCAACAATTTGTGACACATCACTCAATGCTACCAAATACTGGACATCTCCCTCTGAGGACATGTAGTTCAGGTCGTAAGGATCCCACAAGCTCAACAATTTGTGACACATCACTCAATCCTACCAAATACTGGACATCTCCCTCTGAGGACATGTTGTTCAGGTCGTAAGGATCCAACAAGCTCAACAATTTGTGACACATCACTCAATCCTACCAAATACTGGACATCTCCCTCTGAGGACATGTTCAGGAGTTCAGGACGCTACGCTACCAGAACAAGCAGCACGGCAGACGATGGCATTGTGAAGCTCATTCCAGTCTTAAGTTTAAACGGTTGCACCAAGAGCTTGAGTCAGAGATAACACCTAATTCTAAACGATTTACGACAGACACGCTATCCCTAGAGTCGTACTCTCGTTTAAATGAAAACTCAAAACCGTCGCTTTCTTGTTTCAATCTGCAACAAAACCTGACTGCTTGCTGCACTTACTGGGTTGTTGAGGTCCCAAGATTGTTTTGCAATGTTACTTTCTGCAGAACAGAACAGAACAGATTTTTTCCTGGGCTTCAGGCACTGAGATTGAGATCTAGGTCGCACTGGTTCCAGGTGACTGCACCGACTAACCCTGGTCACGCAGCCTGGTTAGAAAATATTCTCACCAGTACCAGTAGGCCTCGTGTTGAATACTCCAACTAGCCAGTGGACCGTGACCGGCAGGTAGTTGGTACTGACTGCTTTTTACACAGGTCGCCGTAACGGGACTGTCAAGCCAATACCTAACAAAATGTTTCTATCAGCACAGCCATCATCTTCCTCTTTGCAGTGTTCCGAGCACCACTTTCAACATCTATATTGTTTGTAATCTAAGCATTGCCGGCATCCCCCTCTAGACCAGCCTCTCCATCTCGAACATGTTTCTGACATCACTCTCACTACATCTCAATCCACCCTGACCTTATTTCACAACCTTCTCGAGCTGGCACCTGTGGTGGCCAACATCATCCTCTAGGTTCAACTTTCACTTTCAGCACCATCATGAGCAGTTTTTCTCGACAACCGTTCCACACCTACCAGAGGTTTAAAAACTGCTTTTGATAACATTGTCAATAACTACCTCCAGACATCGCTTCTAGCAGGAAAAAAAAAATTAACAACTGCATCTAGACCCTGTTTCCTAGCAGCATCATTATCAGTTAAAAGAATATCAATTTTTGCCCAGAGGCACTATTTCTAATGCCATAATAACACCACTCAATAGACACATGTTCCACCGCCATCAATATCATCACAATCTCCACGTATAAATATAGAGCGTACATTATTTTACACTAAAGCTTTAGACCGCAGCCATCATCTCCTTTCACACAGTAAATAAGATGATAATATTCCAAACACACTTGTCACACTCACACTACTAACACCTCTAGCTCTCCCTTTTACAAAGCTTGTTTATCTATTTTCTATACGACAGTCAGTATACCCTACGTTCACCATTACACAGGAGCGTTGCGAATTTCCAACGAGACATTTTTGTGAATCCTGAAAGAGACCAGTGGTTTTTTTGTTTAATCCCCAACGAGACATATTTTTATGAATTCTCAAAGAGGCCAGTAGTTTTTTTTAATCCCCAAAGAGACATGTTTTGTGAATCCCCGACGAGATATTTTTTGTAAAATTCTCAACGAGACATATTTTGTGAATCCCCATCGAGGCATGTTTTATGAATCCCCAACGAGACATGTAGCTTTGTGAATCCCCAACGAGACATGTAGCTTTGTGAATCCCCAACGAGGCATGTAGCTTTGTGAATCCCCAACGAGACATGTAGTTTTGTGAATCCCCAAAGAGGCATGTAGTTTTGTGAATCCCCAACGAGGCATGTTTTATGAATCCCCAACGAGGCATGTTTTATGAATCCCCAACGAGGCATGTTTTATGAATCCCCAACGAGGCATGTTTTATGAATCCCCAACGAGGCATGTTTTATGAATCCCCAACGAGGCATGTTTTATGAATCCCCAACGAGGCATGTTTTATGAATCCCCAACGAGGCATGTTTTATGAATCCCCAACGAGGCATGTTTTATGAATCCCCAACGAGGCATGTTTTATGAATCCCCAACGAGGCATGTTTTATGAATCCCCAACGAGGCATGTAGTTTTATGAATCCCCAACGAGGCATGTTTTATGAATCCCCAACGAGGCATGTTTTATGAATCCCCAACGAGGCATGTTTTATGAATCCCCAACGAGGCATGTTTTATGAATCCCCAACGAGGCATGTAGTTTTGTGAATCCCCAACGAGGCATGTTTTATGAATCCCCAACGAGGCATGTAGTTTTATGAATCCCCAACGAGGCATGTTTTATGAATCCCCAACGAGGCATGTTTTATGAATCCCCAACGAGGCATGTTTTATGAATCCCCAACGAGGCATGTTTTATGAATCCCCAACGAGGCATGTTTTATGAATCCCCAACGAGGCATGTTTTATGAATCCCCAACGAGGCATGTTTTATGAATCCCCAACGAGGCATGTTTTATGAATCCCCAACGAGGCATGTTTTATGAATCCCCAACGAGGCATGTAGTTTTGTGAATCCCCAACGAGGCATGTTTTATGAATCCCCAACGAGGCATGTTTTATGAATCCCCAACGAGGCATGTTTTATGAATCCCCAACGAGGCATGTTTTATGAATCCCCAACGAGGCATGTTTTATGAATCCCCAACGAGGCATGTTTTATGAATCCCCAACGAGGCATGTTTTATGAATCCCCAACGAGGCATGTAGTTTTGTGAATCCCCAACGAGGCATGTTTTATGAATCCCCAACGAGGCATGTTTTATGAATCCCCAACGAGGCATGTTTTATGAATCCCCAACGAGGCATGTAGTTTTGTGAATCCCCAACGAGGCATGTTTTGTGAATCCCCAACGAGACATGTAGTTTTGTGAATCCCCAACGAGACATGTAGTTTTGTGAATCCCCAACGAGACATGTAGTTTTGTGAATCCCCAACGAGACATGTAGTTTTGTGAATCCCCAACGAGACATGTAGTTTTATGAATCCCCAACGAGACATGTAGTTTTATGAATCCCCAACGAGACATGTAGTTTTATGAATCCCCAACGAGACATGTAGTTTTGTGAATCCCCAACGAGACATGTAGTTTTGTGAATCCCCAACGAGACATGTAGTTTTATGAATCCCCAACGAGACATGTAGTTTTGTGAATCCCCAACGAGACATGTAGTTTTGTGAATCCCCAACGAGACATGTAGTTTTGTGAATCCCCAACGAGACATGTAGTTTTATGAATCCCCAACGAGACATGTAGTTTTATGAATCCCCAACGAGACATGTAGTTTTATGAATCCCCAACGAGACATGTAGTTTTGTGAATCCCCAACGAGACATGTAGTTTTGTGAATCCCCAACGAGACATGTAGTTTTATGAATCCCCAACGAGACATGTAGTTTTGTGAATCCCCAACGAGACATGTAGTTTTATGAATCCCCAACGAGACATGTTTTGTGAATCCCCAACGAGACATGTAGTTTTATGAATCCCCAACGAGACATGTAGTTTTATGAATCCCCAACGAGACATGTAGTTTTATGAATCCCCAACGAGACATGTAGTTTTATGAATCCCCAACGAGACATGTAGTTTTATGAATCCCCAACGAGACATGTAGTTTTATGAATCCCCAACGAGACATGTAGTTTTATGAATCCCCAACGAGACATGTAGTTTTGTGAATCCCCAACGAGACATGTAGTTTTGTGAATCCCCAACGAGACATGTAGTTTTATGAATCCCCAACGAGACATGTAGTTTTATGAATCCCCAACGAGACATGTAGTTTTATGAATCCCCAACGAGACATGTAGTTTTATGAATCCCCAACGAGACATGTAGTTTTATGAATCCCCAACGAGACATGTAGTTTTATGAATCCCCAACGAGACATGTAGTTTTATGAATCCCCAACGAGACATGTAGTTTTATGAATCCCCAACGAGACATGTAGTTTTGTGAATCCCCAACGAGACATGTAGTTTTATGAATCCCCAACGAGACATGTAGTTTTGTGAATCCCCAACGAGACATGTAGTTTTATGAATCCCCAACGAGACATGTAGTTTTGTGAATCCCCAACGAGACATGTAGTTTTATGAATCCCCAACGAGACATGTAGTTTTATGAATCCCCAACGAGACATGTAGTTTTATGAATCCCCAACGAGACATGTAGTTTTGTGAATCCCCAACGAGACATGTAGTTTTATGAATCCCCAACGAGACATGTAGTTTTATGAATCCCCAACGAGACATGTAGTTTTGTGAATCCCCAACGAGACATGTAGTTTTGTGAATCCCCAACGAGACATGTAGTTTTATGAATCCCCAACGAGACATGTAGTTTTATGAATCCCCAACGAGACATGTAGTTTTATGAATCCCCAACGAGACATGTAGTTTTATGAATCCCCAACGAGACATGTAGTTTTATGAATCCCCAACGAGGCATGTAGTTTTGTGAATCCCCAACGAGACATGTAGTTTTGTGAATCCCCAACGAGACATGTAGTTTTATGAATCCCCAACGAGACATGTAGTTTTGTGAATCCCCAACGAGACATGTAGTTTTATGAATCCCCAACGAGGCATGTAGTTTTGTGAATCCCCAACGAGGCATGTAGTTTTGTGAATCCCCAACGAGGCATGTAGTTTTGTGAATCCCCAACGAGGCATGTAGTTTTGTGAATCCCCAACGAGACATGTAGTTTTGTGAATCCCCAACGAGACATGTAGTTTTGTGAATCCCCAACGAGACATGTAGTTTTGTGAATCCCCAACGAGGCATGTTTTATGAATCCCCAACGAGACATGTAGTTTTGTGAATCCCCAACGAGGCATGTTTTATGAATCCCCAACGAGACATGTAGTTTTGTGAATCCCCAACGAGACATGTAGTTTTGTGAATCCCCAACGAGACATGTAGTTTTGTGAATCCCCAACGAGACATGTAGTTTTGTGAATCCCCAACGAGACATGTAGTTTTGTGAATCCCCAACGAGACATGTAGTTTTGTGAATTCCCAACGAGGCATGTAGTTTTGCGAATACACAACGAGGCATGTTTTGTGAATCCCCAACGAGGCATGTAGTTTTGTGAATCCCCAACGAGGCATGTTTTGTGAATCCCCAACGAGACATGTAGTTTTGTGAATCCCCAACGAGACATGTAGTTTTATGAATCCCTAACGAGACATGTAGTTTTGTGAATCCCCAACGAGACATGTAGTTTTGTGAATCCCCAACGAGACATGTAGTTTTGTGAATACACAACGAGGCATGTTTTATGAATCCCCAAACGAGACATGGAGTTTCATGAATCCCCAACGAGACGTAGTTTTGTGAATCCCAAACGAGACATGTTTAGTGAATCACCATCGAGGCATTTTTTCCCCTGACGATTAACTGTAGTATAAAAAGGATTCACGTAGCAAAGGGACTGGGAGAGAAGACCGAGCAAAGGACAATCTTGTTGAGATGAACGTCGCACTGCAGGTTCTAAATCGTTTTTAAAGATGAAATGAATGTTCATAATTACCTCCCGAACGGGAAAAAAAGTTTTCCACCGGATAGCCATAAGCTGAGAGCTTTATTTGGCACCCCGAATTACCAAGAATGCATTAACTTTCTCACACAGACAGGCGCGCCGGGCAAAGAGAAGTAAAGCATAAAAGCAATGTAGTGACACCAACCTCTTGAAGTTGGCGCTAAAGTAACGACACCAGTGACAATAAGCACAACGAAAACAACGGCAAGAGATTGACACTGCGAGTGAGTACAGAGGGCAGTATCCTCCCAGCCTACCTGAGACGGTCGCTTGGCTCGACGGGACTGAGTGTGAAGCCGTGAGTACGGCGGGATGTCGTAACATCCTCTAGAGGAGAAGATTCCTCCCATGGCTCTGTCAGGACTCCTGGAGCAGACCAGCCCTAGATCCTACTGGGGCTGGCGAGCGGCCACACAGCACAGTTCTACTATATCAAGTCTGTTTTCTCTGGTTGAGCTCTATAAGTCTTTATTGTAAAACTTCTGCTTTTTGTGCCAAAAATGGCAGAAATTTGATAAATGCCGTCCACACCAAGGACAAGTTTTAGAGGCTGTTCAGGGTTTAATAATTTTGCACGACAGTCAAATCACTAGAGCACCAGTGTTATTGTCACGCTATACACCATATTGTAGCGAGAAATATGCGAACTGGAAGCTGAACAAAATGTAAATACGGAAGCCATTATTACAGAGATAACAGTCCTGGACAATAGAGCTCGGTTTGGTTAGTATCGATCACGCTGTGAAAAAGCGAAATTAAAAAAAAAAAATTATATTCATACGCGTCTTTATTTAGGGAACACAGGTATTCTATTAGAAACTGTTGGACAAAGCTGACCCACTAAATATACAAGTAAATAGTCTTTTCCACACCAAAGACGCTGCCATAAGACAGGGAAATGCAAATCAAGTGAGACCCAACTCATCCTGTCACAGTGTCACTCAAACTTTTCGCAGCCACAGCCGGGGTTCAATGACCATAACACGACGAATATATAATTTATATTTATATCACTGTCTCTATTTTGCTTTGGGTAAAACGGGGTGGGTGGGATAGAGGGGAGACTGTATCGTTAGTAGTAACACTAACAGCCCATGTGACCCTGTCCTTAACAATGACCTTTTAAAGTGAAGCCACTGTGACCACGTCATGAGTACATTGATATTCAATTACCTACTGATGGTAACTGTTAGTGTCACTGTCAGCGCATCAAGGTTACCAGGTCGGCTTGATGATAATTACATGTATTATGTAGTAACGAAAAGTGGGGCCTCATAAACCGGTGTCATTACCAGTGGACGCATTAATAAGTAATTAAATAGCGCGTCAAGTCTGACCGTGTTCGGCACTACGTCCAGCCAAATCGTCAATCATCGTCTGCTCCGAACACCACCAGTTGGTGGACAGCTGACCATCTAGGCATGTACCGGTACCATACACGGCCTCCTGTGTTTACTACTGAGCATGAAGCGGTGTTCAGAATCTACAGCAAACTTCAACTTGGCAAATGCTGCTTTTTTTTTTTTAATAGTCTAACTGGAATCATTTCGCTGAGATTCTTGATGGAGCCGCTGTGCCACAGACCGACAGGCAGGCAGTAAGAAAGAATCGTAATCAGGCAAGATTTACAAGGCGCCTGCTGCTTATCCTGACAATAAACCGATAAACCATAACCAGTTGACTTTTGATTGACCAGTAGAGAAAGTGGCGAGTGAGCGGTCGCTTCGCTTCGTTGCTTACTTTCATCCCCGGGATGTGGGTGCAGTCTCTAGAGCGTGACTGGGAATTGGAGCGTGAGTAAAAATATCGATCAGTCTTCCTAACACTCACACTAGCTGCTATAAATATTCAAACAGTTTTACGTGACGTTCCCGAAGCTTCTCGTGGATGCTTGTTGGGTCTAATACACTGGCATGGCGGAATGGGCCGTGTAACTAACTATATGTGGGAGACAGAGCGGATGGGGTCAGCAATAATGTCCCATCCCACTGGACTGAATGAAGTGAATGGTATCTCATGACCAGTACACCACAGACGGTGAGCAATGCTGGTAGTGTCCCCGTTGATCAATTCTGCTCTGTGTATTCTCGATATGATCAGGAAATCTTTACTAGATCTCGGAACCTTTCCTCGTCCTCTGGAATCACAAGCATGGCGTGAAGCTTGGAGAAATATCATCGATAATACGTCAAAAATCTACAAGTACACTGTAACACACACACACACACGCACATATCCTTCCACAGTGTATCTCAAAGATTTATAGACCAGTATCCCACACATCCAATTGTAAGAAGCTTTCCTAGAAAAATAATGAAACCTAGACGATCTTGAGACCGGACGAGAATATGAACTAGTACTAGGCCATCATGTGTCACACCACGATCGTCTTTCTCCTCCTGGCCATGGGTTATCCCGCTACGCAGTCCCTGACAACAACATCGCGTTGCTGAACGCATTTTGATTGGGTGAAAGAGATGCCGCCACCGAGTACCCCCCCCCTTCCCCCCCCCTTTCTCCTCTTCCCCAGCCCAGAGCTCACACCTCTAGCAGAGAGTGAGCTAAGAACTGGCTGGAACGCAGCACGCGCGATGTGTGAGTACATGGAGCCAGCGAGAACGAGGCTAGGCGCATCTATTTTTAGGTCTGTACAATAACCTCTCTCTATCTCTCAGCAGCGCAGTTAGCTCTGGGCATGCAGCGTAGTGAGCTTACGATGATGAAATCGGTGAAGCTGAGGTGAGTGTGTGTGACGTAGAAGATCTGTGAATGAGTGCGGCGGGAGTACGTTACTCTCCCTCGCCAGGCCACGTGCATGGACCCAACTGGCTCAGTAGTGCTCATCCTGAGGTAGGTCTGGCTGCTCTGGGGTTGACTCAAACCTGGCTCTGTTGTGTGTTATCACCCGTGTGACCCCCACCTCACCCGGCATAACGTGACTTACATGTTTGCACGCGGATTAACCGAGCCAGGCATGGGCAGAAAACTAACCTGCCGGTACTCCAAACATGTTAGTCAAGTTTCCAGCAGATAGAGATCACTTCTCCACAGTGTTAGAGTCTTCACTGTCACAAGATCATACAATATGGACATGTGGGGCTTGACGGGTTCTAAAAAACATTAAATTCTATCAACTGTTTCCCCGCAAAACTGGTGATTCTGAGGTGTTCCCCACTGTAATCCTGGGTCGTTTCTGAGTGGAATATGTGTGTGCCGGTGTGTGTGTGTGTGTGTGTGAGAGTGAGAGAGAGAGAGAGAGAGAGAGAGAGAGAGAGAGAGAGAGAGAGAGAGAGAGAGAGAGAGAGAGAGAGAGAGAGAGAGAGAGAGAGAGAGAGAGAGCCCTCTATATCTTTGTGTGGTTTGTTGTTCTTGTTTCTGTGCCTGACGAAGGCGTGAAGCCGAAAGCTCACGTGTTTTGTTTTGTTTTGTACCTTTTGTAGCTGCATTCTTCATATTTATTTATTTCTTTTTTCGGTGCTCTTCTTCTTCTTCTTCTTCTTCTTCTTCTTCTACTACTGCTACTGCTACTGCTACTGCTACTACTGCTACTACTACTAACAACTACTAACAACTACTACTACTTACTACTACTACTACTACTACTACTACTACTACTACTACTACTACTACTACTACTACTACTACTTAGTACTACTACTTACTACTACTACTACTAACTACTACTACTACTACTACTACTACTACTACTACTACTACTATTACTACTACTACTAACTAACTAACTAACTAACTAACTAACTAACTAACTAACTAACTAACTAACTAACTAACTAACTACTACTACTACTACTACTACTACTACTACTACTACTACTACTACCACCACCAATGGCACACCACGATCAATTACAATCACTTCTCTTATACTATCCGCTAACATGTGACACGACCGGTCACAACTTCTGAACTGTATTAATACTATAGCGCCACTAACACCACTGTAACTTCAAGGCTCTATAGATGAAATGTGTCTAATACCTTATCGCTTATAGCTCAAATAACATCACCCCAACCTCTGACCCCTGTTGCTGTGCTGACGTAAAACTTCCTTTTCCTAAAGCTCCATTTATATAGCTGTAATTTCTATGTTCTTCGCTAGCATCACAACTGCTCTCTCTCTCTCTCTCTCTCTCTCTCTCTCTCTCTCTCTCTCTCTCTCTCTCTCTCTCTCTCTCTCTCTCAATTTGGCTAAAATACCCGAATTTCTTTATTTAACAGCATGAATGATACTAGACTTCCGCTGTCATCTCTAGTTCTACAGATTCTGCTGACAGCACAAAATCTTTCGCTTTTTTTTTTTCATGTTCATCAATTCCGGTTACAGTAACTTTCAAAGCCACCACAGAATAGTTTTATTTAAGGAAAAAATAGTTTAAAGTTTTACCTCTTTAAAAACCAAAATCGTAAAAGATCCAAAGCATTATATTTCACAAACGTAACCATAAACAAAAAAAAAACAACAAAAAACCCAACAACATCCCCCCCCCCCCCCCTTTTTCCCGAAAAAGAAAATGATAAACAACCAAAAAGTATAAGAGTTTCACGTATCTAAACGTAATAAGAGTCAAGAGGATAGGCATTCCTCGTGTACCCTGCTGTAAACAGATCCACAAGTATCCCTTTCAAAGCATCAACAGAGGCGAGGGATCAACTTACACAAATCAAACAGTGTAATTATCTACAGTAGTAACAAAGGTATACGTTTTCACTGAGTCTTTAGATCAGCTCAGAGGCCAGGGGCCGGGGATTCATGGATTTCACTTGCCAAAATTAATATTTAATGACGAAAAAAACAAAAAAAACAAAACATGAACCATGAAGACCTGTGTAATCAGCATTAATCTGCTTAACCGACCAGTGAACCCGTGGAGTACCGGTACACGGGTCTTGTGGAGTACCGGTACACCGGTTCTAGTGGAGTACCGGTACACCAGGTCTAGTGGAGTACCGGTACACCGGGTCTAGTGGAGTACCGGTACACCGGTTCTAGTGGAGTACCGATACACCAATTCTAGTGGAGTACATGTACCGGTACACCGGGTCTAGTGAGTACCGGTACACAAGTTCTGGTGGAGTACCGGTACACAGGATAGCCCTTCCACTTGCTGAGTCTCTGATCGAGCTGTGCGACTAGTGGTCATCAAACAATAGACATGATAAAACAAAACCTGCAGATCAGCTGAGACAAGGATGTAGAGGGAAGCAACAAACTAAACCTACAGATTGGTTAAAACGATGATATTTAGATAGAAGCAATAATTTAAACCTAACTGATTCGCTAAGACCATGCATCTATAGAACTTAGAAGAAAAAAAAAATCAACTAAGCCTTCAGATTGGCTAAGACGATAATGTAAATAGAGTTTAGCAACAAACTAAACCTCCATATTGGCTAAGACAATAATATAAATATAATTTAGCGACAAATTAAACCTTCATATTGGCTAAGACAATAATGTAAATAGAATTCAGCAACAAACTAAACCTTCATATTGGCTAAGACGATGTTGTAGATAACTCACCAACAAACTAAACCTACAGGTTGGCTAAGACGATGTTGTAGATAACTCAGTAAACAAACTAAACCTACAGATTGGCTAAGACGATGCTGTAAATAACTCAGCAACAAACTAAACCTACAGATAGGCTAAGACGATGTTGTAGATAACTCAGTAAACAAACTAAACCTACAGATTGGCTAAGACGATGATGTAAATAACTCAGCAACAAACTAAACCTACAGATTGGCTAAGACGATGATGTAGATAGAACTTAGCAACATACAAAACTTACACATTAGCAAAAAAAACGATGCATTTTAGATAGAAGCAACTAAGAAAACCTGCCGACATCCAGGTTGATTTAAAAAAAAAAAGACCCTCATATGAACTCATTGGTGATTAGGAAGCAGCAGCAAACCCGCAGTTTGGCCAGGCGATGATTTAGACTGAGGAGATAGCCAAACCCGCATGGGAAGAAGACTCACCACTACTTCCGTCTGGTTGCTGAGGTCCACCTCCACAGGGCGACCGATGTTGATAGCCACGCTGTTGGTGGAGATGGTCGACTTGGGCCGCGCTTTCTTCGCGGAAGCTCCTTTCTCGCGGGTTCGAACCCCATTCGTGTTGTTGTTTTCAATCTCGTCACTCATCTCCTCTGAGGTTTCCTACGCTGCTCCAACACTTATATAGAATAGGTAGATGGACACAAAATAATTCCACAGCACTGGACAGGATCTAAATGTGGATTCTGCTATAGTCAGTCCAAACTCCAGCAGTGTAGAGATCCAGATCTCTAGTAGATATCTAGACGAGAAGTTGATTCAAGTGTCGACAGACCGATCAGGTGCCGAGGCTGTCGCTAACTGATCCAGGGCCCGAGCTACTTGCAGTATCAGTGGCGGGTGACCGACGCTTTCTTTACGTCGGCCGCGGGCACGGTGTGGGGGTGGCGGGGAAGGCTTGCGGCCAAACACCAATAAAACTACGCCGGCCTCAAAACTGGTCCCTATTCAGCCAACACGGGCCCGGAATCTTAATCATGCGAGACTCGACAATTCAGAACTTCCTTAGCTTTCGTTTCAACAACCTAAATACACCTCGGAGAGGAATGTGCAATCAAAACAGGTCGGGCAAGGGAGGGGGAGGAAGAGAGAGAGAGAGAGAGAGAGAGAGAGAGAGAGAGAGAGAGAGAGAGAGAGAGAGAGAGAGAGAGAGAGAGAGAGAGAGAGAGAGAGAGAGATGGGACAATAGGTGGAGTGGGGGAGAGGACGGTTCATGGACCAGCTTAGTCCCTATAGACCTAGATCTTGTCACCTTAACCTATCAGAAAAAGCACGTCCCTATATATTTTATTACCTGACCGTGTGGACGCGAGAGTGTGTTTATAGGTGTGACTGTGTGCATGCAGTCAGGTCAAGGCGTGTAACAGTCTCAGTGTTCGTATAGATGTTCTGGTACATGAAGTCAGAGAGAGAGAGAGAGAGAGAGAGAGAGAGAGAGAGAGAGAGAGAGAGAGAGAGAGAGAGGAGATAGAGAGAGAGACAGAGAGAGATATAGAGAGAGAGAGAGAGAGAGAGAGAGAGAGAGAGAGAGAGAGAGAGAGAGAGAGAGAGAGAGAGAGAGAGAGATCTGCATAGGTTCAGGTAGAAGTGGAGACGTGCAAGGGTTGTCTGTGTGTGCGCGCGCAGGTGGGTGGGGTGTGTACACGGGTTATTGACAACTAGCTATTGTAGGACAGTGAACACGCCACATTCAGAAACCTTTAATTGTCAAGGCCACATGTTTGATTGCAAGCCCCAGGTCCTGGTGCAGTCAGATCGGATTGACGAGCGATTTTCGCAAAAACTCGGTGTCTCTTTTGTAGTTTTCAATCCTTTCAGGCCTTTAGTAACTACAAGGCTGTAATAGTTTGAAAGTTCTACTGACAAGTTCAAGTTTTCAATGTCAGTGCTTCGGGTCGTTTTTCCAGATATTTGAGTATGTCTTCGTGTGCAAAACAAAACAAAACAAAACAAAACCCAACCAAAAACCATGCCAACCTTTCCCGATGGCATATGGATAACCGGACTGAAAATAAACCTGCAATCGTTTAAGTCGTTAATGACGCAGACGAAGATGCGATCCGCCGACCTTGACCTTGAACTTCCAACAGTTGGAAATAATTCATAAAGCGAATAATCCGAATCTCCACCCGCAGTAAACATTGCAACGTTACAAGACATGGCACGGGATCACTACTGGTTCTAAACAAGCTGTAGACAATGGGGGGTGGGTTAAATAAAAGGAGGGGATGCTTTTAGACTGGTACAGCCAGTATAATGTCACATAAATGACGCCCCTTGGATGACACTGACAGGGTACCTAAGACGTAATGACCTTATGGCATTCATTAATTTAGACGGTTTAAAACTAGTAACTAAGTAATGCTAAGCAGGGCGTGAAATGACAACTCTTCCACTCATTTGATGATTACAAGATTGGACACACCTGTGACGTCATGCCACAAGGTTGTCCTGAAGTCGTCACTAGTAAAATTGTAGACAAGGTTGAGCTTTTGTTTGTATGCAGCGGAGCAATTCCGGAAGTCTAGGATGTCCAGCCATCACGACATGTTTCACAGTGACCTGAGTCAGGTCAGGCTAGTGACCATGGGATGCACGGACTGCCGGCCATCAGTGCTGGAGACACTCTGGAGTGTATAGTGATGACGCCATCTTTATCAAACATGGTCCTAACTCAAGTTGCCATCAGTGCTGGAGACACTCTGGAGTGTATAGTGATGACGCCATCTTTATCAAACAAAGTCCTAACTCAAGCTGCCATCAGTGCTGGAGACACTCTGGAGTGTATAGTGATGACGCCATCTTTATCAAACATAGTCCTCACTCAAGCTGCCATCAGTGCTGGAGACACTCTGGAGTGTATAGTGATGACGCCATCTTTATCAAACATAGTCCTAACTCAAGCTGCCATCAGTGCTGGAGACACTCTGGAGTGTATAGTGATGACGCCATCTTTATAAAACATAGTCCTAACTCAAGCTGCCATCAGTGCTGGAGACACTCTGGAGTGTATAGTGATGACGCCATCTTTATCAAACATAGTCCTAACTCAAGTTGCCATCAGTGCTGGAGACACTCTGGAGTGTATAGTGATGACGCCATCTTTATCAAACATAGTCCTAACTCAAGTTGCCATCAGTGCTGGAGACACTCTAGAGTGTCTAGTGATGACGCCATCTTTATCAAACATAGTCCTCACTCAAGCTGCCATCAGTGCTGGAGACACTCTGGAGTGTATAGTGATGACGCCATCTTTATCAAACATAGTCCTAACTCAAGCTGCCATCAGTGCTAGAGACAATCTGGAGTGTCTAGTGATGACGCCATCTTTATCAAACATAGTCCTAACTCAAGCTGCTATCAGTGCTGGAGACACTCTGGAGTGTATAGTGATGACGCCATCTTTTTCAAACAAAGTTCTAACTCAAGCTGCCATCAGTGCTGGAGACACTCTGGAGTGTCTAGTGATGACGCCATCTTTATCAAACATAGTCCTAACTCAAGCTGCTATCAGTGCTGGAGACACTCTGGAGTGTATAGTGATGACGCCATCTTTATCAAACAAAGTCCTAACTCAAGCTGCCATCAGTGCTGGAGACACTCTGGAGTGTATAGTGATGACGCCATCTTTATCAAACATAGTCCTCACTCAAGCTGCCATCAGTGCTGGAGACACTCTGGAGTGTATAGTGATGACGCCATCTTTATCAAACATAGTCCTAACTCAAGCTGCCATCAGTGCTAGAGACAATCTGGAGTGTCTAGTGATGACGCCATCTTTTTCAAACAAAGTTCTAACTCAAGCTGCCAACAGCCATAACTAGTCGTTCCCTCATGACAATGTTTAATGTTTAGTATTCGTTAAAAATAAGACATAGTGATCGCCCATCGTTCCTGTGCGGCCAGGTCTGTTGTAGGAATTAACGACGCAGAACAACCTAACTTTGATTTCAGTTTGTTATTCTGACAAGTATCCTCACAGGTCACCTCCAACACAAGGTCGAAATCCAGCCCTCCTCCTCCTCCCCCCCTCCCCCCAACCCCCAAGCATACGAAACTCAATCCAATAGCCTCCGTTAAGGAAAAAAAATCCCTTTCTCAAATTATTGATTAGGTCTTGCAGTTAGTTTAATTTCCAAGAAAACTTTGAGCCGCTGTCCTGTATGTTGCATTCTGACAGTGTATTCAGATATTCGATCTATTAAGTGAAGAACTCAGAACATCTGTGACTGATCGACACAGGCTGACCTTCCGTAACACAAAGTACAGCCCACAACTACAACCCCACTGGCCAAAGTGTAGCTGGAACCTTCAACTTAAAGTAAGTTAAAAAAAAAAATGGCGAGAGGTCTGGACTTTAATCAACGTGATAAATGTAAGATTGTGAAGTAAATGTGTCAAAGTTGGCTAGCTGGGAATATAGGACACAAAGTGTTAGACAACACACACAGAAAGAGAAAGAGAGAGAGAGAGAGAGAGAGAGAGAGAGAGAGAGAGAGAGAGAGAGAGAGAGAGAGAGAGAGAGAGACAGAGAGAGACAGAGAGAGAGTCAATGTTGCGTGACCTGTAACCGTGACCGCCATCAAATCTATGATTGCCACGCCCCAGAGAGCATGAATACATACATTATACACTAGGACGTCCAACAAGCTACATACATAACGATCCAAGCAAGGGCATATTTATATTCGATTCAACTAGAAAACGGTTCTATGTGTTCTCATAGTGGGAATAAATTTGGTGGAGAAGGGTAAACAGGGAGAGAGGGAGATAAAGAGGGGACAAAAAAGACGAAAAAGTCTTTTTTTTTTTTTTTCAATTTATTTCCTCTAAACAACTTATACAGCATTTAAAAAAAAAGGTAATTTGCGTTTGAACATAATTAATTTCAAGGCGCTGATGCGAAAAACAACAAATATTAAATAGAGAAACAAATTCTTGTGGCTAATGAGTCCCGCTTAGAGCACGACTTGAAACGATGTGCTTCACTGCAAACACCCTGCTGTATTTCGAGAGCAGCTGTCTACCATCATGTGGACATTCTCGGGAGGGAATGGCGATGACATTTTACTTGACATGACTGTTGTCCAGTGTTTTAACTGACCATTTTACACGAGAGGTGGGAGGAGGTGGCGGGGAAGGGGGGTTGTTGAAAGACCTAGCTGGGTTACACAACAGAGACCTACGAAGACTCTAATAGCACTCTGATGATGACAACCATTCCAGGTGGGGTAAAGAAGCTGACATTCTGGGCTCAGACAAACAGATCCTTGGGATTGGGGGAAATAGAGATTAAGAATGATGCAAAAAGTTATTAAAAGATATTGTGGCTACCTGCATGGCGAAGGACCTGCAGAACCCCCCAGAGATCTACTTCAGACTTAACCCCCTTGATTTGGGAGATCTTTGGAAGAGCTACAAGGGTTGTTTCACGGAGAGATGGAATAGACATTAAATCGAGCATTAATCTGATTGACAACTGAATGTGATCCTGCACTCTGTTAAGACCAAGAATGGGGATGTTTTGAGAAGTAACCCAGGAATAGAGAAATGTCGCTCCGGCAATTTATGCACCCTTCTTAATAGGCAATGTTCTCAGAAAGACTGACCATACAACCCGTTCGATTATAAAACGTTGCTTCCAATCATCACAGAAAGACTGACCCATACAACCCGTTCGATTATAAAAACGTTGCTTCCAATCATCACAGAAAGACTGACCATACAACCCGTTCGATTATAAAAACGTTGCTTCCAATCATCACAGAAAGACTGACCCATACAACCCGTTCGATTATAAAACGTTGCTTCCAATCATCACAGAAAGACTGACCCATACAACCCGTTCGATTATAAAAACGTTGCTTCCAATCATCACAGAAAGACTGACCCATACAACCCGTTCGATTATAAAAACGTTGCTTCCAATCATCACAGAAAGACTGACCCATACAACCCGTTCGATTATAAAACGTTGCTTCCAAATGGCCCTAAAAGATCTGGCACGAAGGACCCAGGATTTGGTCTCTTGCCAGTGAAATCACACGCTCCACAAACCTCTCTGGCCCTGAGGTCAAGGTCATCCACGAGGTAAACAACACGGGCTGGTTCCTCTCAGTCTACACGAAGGGCACACTAATCCTGACGAGTTTCGCCGCGCTGAACTCACAGCGCAATCTTATGGAACGCTAGCAGACAGAAATCATGTGTGTAATTCAACTCCACATTGTATCCATTCTTCTCTCCCCTGTTTATGTCCTCAAGTCAAGTGATATAAGCGAGCACCGCTGGTTTTTAATGGCTCTACTCAGAAGCCAAACAATGTCAAAAATGTGGAGGGGCTATAGGCGCGGAACGTCGGCGTTTGGGGGGCCAGTACAGTAGCCACCATCTATCTAAGCCTAGACAGACAGTGCTGTTGTGGGCCATTGTTGGAAGCTGGGGAGAGAGGAGTGTGGGAGGGGGAGGGGGAGGGGGGGTTAGGTCCACCGTGACGGTCACAGGATGCTGTGTGTAGTGGATGAATCAGGAATCAGCTCCCACTCCCAGCCGCGGCACAACACAGAGCAACGTATACTTCTTCAAGGTCAACTGGGTAAATACCAGTTTAAAAAAAAAACATTTTTGTCGGTTAATTGGCACGGTTTTTTCTGTTGAGAGATAACTAAATTTAACTTTCACTATGAGGATTAATAAAGTTATTCTCAACTTTGCAGTCTGTACTCATGTTTTCTTATTCTTATTTTTCCAACACTAGTCACTTCAATCTATCTGCAGGGCACAGGAGAGAGAGAGAGAGAGAGAGAGAGAGAGAGAGAGAGAGAGAGAGAGAGAGAGAGAGAGAGAGAGAGAGAGAGAGAGAGAGAGAGAGAGAGAGAGAGAGAGAGAGAGAGAGAGAGAGGAAGAGAGAGACACACACACAGACAGACAGAGAGAGAGACAGACAGACAGAGAGAGATAGATACAGAGAGACAGAGAGACAGAGAGAGAGAGAGAGAGAGAGAGATTATTATCTTTAATCTTCCAAGTAATATTCATTCTCCGTTTGCACATGGAGAAACTGAGCCCCTGACGTCGCATCGCTTGAAACTGAACACAAACCTACAAGACAACAGCGTAAATTGTGGAGAGAGAATCTATGCAACGAAATTTTGGGAACGAATAAACCTTCAAAGGGAGGGAAAATGAGATTTACATTAAATGATTATAATACATGATATGCTATTCCTCATAAGTATTACCGATACAAAGGGACGTTATAACGAGATACTGACATAACCCAATTTATTTTTAGATTACCTCCCTTGTCTACGGTCTTTCCCGTAGAACCCAAAACATGTAAGATGAGATTAGACTCTACCACAAAATAACCCAGCCAGGGATGCGAGTCACGTGGTGCTCCCTCATAACCCTAGCAGAGCCATGAAGACAGATGCGGCAGCGGTTGATACAACCCCCTTCATCAGCAACACAATATCCGGGACCAGCCGGGATGCTTTGACCTCTGACCCTGGCTCTAGACACGCGTGTATCGAAGAATAGCTCCTCGACATTTGACTTATCGAAACACTTCTCATTTGGGAAAAAAAGTTCTCCTTCAAGCCAAGGATAGGGCTGGTTAGAAAAGATCCAACCAAGTACCAGGTTGCCTCAGCCGGGAATTGAACCAGGATGTCTTCATCTTCTATCCCCAATGAGAGAGAGAGAGAGAGAGAGAGAGAGACAGGGAGAGAGAGAGACAGAGAGAGACAGACAGAGAGAGACAGACAGACAGAAAGAGAGAGAGAAAGAGAGAAAGAGAGAGAGAGAGAGAGAGAGAGAGAGAGAGAGAGAGAGAGAGAGAGAGAGGGAGGGAGAGAGAGAGAACACGTGACAATGAGTAAAAGAAATCTCGACAATGAGATGAAGAGAGAAACCTGCTCTTCGCGATAATAGCTATGACATTGGAGCAGAGAAGTCTTTCTACCGCTGGGGAGGAGGGCGCCGAGCGGCTCATGTTACCCTAACTATCGAGACGAAATACGCAAGGTTTATTACATCATCACAACATGTGACCGTCAAAAAGATCACGGAGAGATAAGAGAACAGCACAAACGAGATAAGATTTTGAATGTGGCGGTGTGAAAACAGGCACAGGAAGCAACAAAAATATAGATTACTACAAAATATGGCGGTAAAAACAGCACAAGGGGAGAGGGAGCATCAGGAAAACCCAGCTGTTCCGGCATGTCACATGGGTGTGTGTTTGGCCTCCCATCCTCTGATCCCTGTCCGGCTAGAGCCGGCGCTTCTGGGCTGTGTTGGAGGAATTGTTACAGAAGTCAGAGCAGACACTAGCAATAAGGAAAAGATAAAAGAATGAATACAAGTTTTTTTAAAAAAAAATAGATAATAGGTACTTACTCCTGGTCGCATGTAGCTCTGTGTGTGAGAAGTGACAATATGTCCATTGTGAGACGTGCCGTTGGTATGTACCTTTTCCATTGTAGTGACCTTCACCTTGTGATCAAGCTGTGGCTATATGTATATCCCTGACTTTTCACCCGTTATGACGTCCTACACAACTTTTCGATAATATTGAGTCTCTCAAGTCTTTCTGAGATAAAGTCTTGACGTGAGATTTGGGTGAACGTGCGGAGGCAAAGTCCGGAAAAACCCAGAGTTCACAATGCTTATCTTTTACAGCTTACTGATTACCTCCCCGTGGTTCTTCTTCTAAAGCGGCTAGACGATGAATCCAAAATACAAACACGACATGAAACACAAGCAATGGTAGAAATATTGCGCTCCGGTAATCTCAAAGTCACGTGGTGTATCAGCTAGTCTGGCGTATAATTACACTGTCCACGATGTCTAACCAGAGCTGCTATAGAGGATTCAATATCACCCACAAAACCCTGGCAGAAGAAAATCAGCAATATCTTCTAAATTCATTACACCTAGTAGAAGTACATAAGCAATATCTTCTACATTCATTTCACCTAGTAGTTGTAAAGTAGCAACATCTTCCACAGTTATTGCAATAGTAATATCTTCTATAGTCCTGGTAGAAGGAAAGTAGCTGTAGCCACTACACACTGCAGCTAATCTAGGCCCAGACGGACTAACTGACCATCTGAATCACAAGGACCTCCAGAAAGGAAGTTGCACTTTTCTTACACACAGAATTTGCTGAAATAAAATAAGAAATTCACAACCGCTGATTTGTTTTGTCCGGGTGAAATACGGCGACTATCAAAACTAACGGGAAATAAATCCGTGCCTGGCGTAATTCACTGGGCGACAGAAACAAAGGTCAGTTTGCCTGTACTGTATGTTGCAGCTATAGATCTGTCTCTCGGTTGGATGAGGATTGCTTGCACAGCTCATAAACTTAGAAACTGATCATGGTCAGACCATAGCTTCTCTGTACTGGCCCGCTACTCGAGTATGATTCCTGGGGGGGTCAACAAAACACTCGATTGCTCGTCATTTCGAGCGAAACTCGGGATCTAACAGCAAGTTGTGCCGAGCGTGAGGACGTCCACCCTCGCGGGATGACTGTCTCACCGGAAGGATATCGTCCGCCGTGGGGTCGAGACGTCTGCTGAATCCGTGTGAGGCCGGGAGCTGTGACCGCAGAAAGTTGCTGTGGTAATGACCGTGGCAGGTGCTGCCAGTGCTGTTTGCTGCCCGGAACTCGGACATTTGGATCTCTGGTAAGCTACACCTGGGCATTAGACGCAGCTTGTCGCTAGGGTTGCTAGGCGACGCATCAGCTAAGCGATAGTTATAAACGGTATCCACCTGCAGCTCATAGGATTCTGTTTGTGTGTAGATGGGTTTGGGGGGGGGGGGAAGAGGAGAAATGGAAGAATAAAGAGAGGAAAAGTGACAGAGAGAAGCACAGAGAAAAAGAGAGAGAGAGAGAGAGAGAGAGAGAGAGAGAGAGAGAGAGAGAGAGAGAGAGAGAGAGAGAGAGAGAGAGAGAGAGAGAGAGAGAGAGAGACAGATAGATAGACTACAGCGAAAGTGCGGAGGGCGAGTGAAAAAATAAGTATTGGTTGTTATAGTGGTAGTAGTAGAAGTGGTGGTGGTGGTTGTGATAGTGGTAGTAGTAGAGGTAGCAGTAGTAGTAGTAGTAGTAGCAGCAGCAGCAGCAGCAGCAGTAGTAGTAGTAGAAGCAGTGGTGGTGGTGGTGGTGGTGGTGGTAGTAACAGTAGAAGAATTAGTACTAGTAATAGTAATAATAGTAATGGTGGTGGTGGTGGTGTGGCTAGAGGAGGAGGAGGAGGAACAAGACGAACGACTAAGAGGAACAGGGGCTGACGCAGGGAGTTAACTTGTGTATTCAACGTTATCACTTAGCTTCACATGTAAGGTGAATCGTGAAAGGTGTGGTTCAGCAAAATGCCTTCTGACTTCAGATTTCTTACGAAGATTCTATAACAAGACAACAATTTGAGAAGTACATTTTTTTAATGTACAAAAAGACTTCAACAGAATAAGATTCCACGTAATTCGTTGAAGAGTTTACATAAATCATTCTAGATTGTAGAAGTGGAGTAGACTTAAAGAATTCCTTGATGTCCATCCAGTGGACATTCTTCCTGAGACGATTCTACGTAGATCATAGCACTTTCCTGGCGACATGTAAAGTTTTGTTCAATGTAGAACAGAACACGTTCATGGCGACATAATAATATTATAGTGTAGCTGCATTCTATTTAAAACAATGAACTTTTACGGCGACGCATAGAGCTGTGTTCTCTGAAGAGCAGAGACTTTCGTGTAGACATATTCATAGAGGTGTGTTCAATGTAAAACACATATTGAGCTGTGTTCTATATATTTAGAACAGAGAAATTTCATGGCGACATATACTATTGACCTGTGTTATATTTAGAACAAAGAACTTGAATGGCGACATATTATAGAGCTAGCTGTGTTCCTTTTCAATGAGCGACCTTTGATAAGGTCATCATGATCATCATCATCACCATAAAAACCCATCATAATGCTGTTTGCTTAACGGTCGATTGGTAGCGAGATGGCCAGGTCACGCTGACCTGAGGGCGCGAGAGAGTCAAAGATGAGGTCACGTCACTGGAGACCAACGTCGGTCTCGGGAGAGGCTGGAGACGAACTACACCTCACTGAAACACGCACGTTCAAATCAAAGTGAGGTTTACAAATACTGGATCAGTGACCCTTAATCTAACGGTTTCTTGAAATATCACACCTGCTCTAGAATTATCTAGATGGCCAACTTCTAGGAAAGAGTTCCTTTTAGGTACGAACTAATTTACACACCAAAGAGGGCTTCGTTTGATCGGGACCATAGAAAAAGATTTTTTTTCCTTGGGGTTACACAGAGAAGAAAAATTAATTTATTTCAGCTCTGTCTCTTATCTAACTTAATCCCCTTCTCCGGGCTTTTTTGTTGTTTCTTCTTTGTAAAAAACCGTCCGTACCTAAAAGGAACTCTTTCCAACTTCTATTTGATATATTTAGATTTGACCCAGATTGAAACCTAAAATAACATTTTAGTGATATTTTTTTTCATTATCTTACGCTAACTTGTCTCATATAGATCTATGGCTCTATAAAATTATATTCCCTTCTTGGTTTTTGTATTGCGAAGAATAAATCTCCAGTTTTCATTTTTGGTAAATATTTACTTTTGAAGACACTGGTTTCTAAACCGTGAATTTGACTTTTGAAAGAATGAGTCTACCTTGTTATGTCTTCATTTTATGTGGAATCTAATCTAGATCCGATCCAAAGTAGGCCTATAAAATCTATATTTTAAATCCTAAACCTTGATCTGGTTAGATCAGACATAAATTTAAAATACATCAGAGTCGTGAAATATTATTATATTTTACTAGACATATCAATAACACACGCGTAGAGACAAACATTAATCCAGAAACTCCGAAAACCAATAATTTGCTTGAAGACCAGATGCTGGCGTGGTTTTCTCAGTTCTGAGACGACACATTGACACACTCAGAATCAGGTATAGACATGAGTGAAGCTGCACTCCTGTTTTCCAGGAAAAGCGAACAAGAAATAGCTTTTCACTTTCAGATTCCTCGAGAAACTTTGGGCCCGTTGAACTTCTGCGAGAACCATGCAGCTTCCTAGAGATTTACAGAATGTAGAATAAAACAGGCGCTAAAAAAACATCGGTAGAGATCCATGAACCGCTTCGATACTTAAATATCTTGAGGTTCGATCGTTATGTCATTGTCATAATTTGTTCTTAATTCTATATAAAGATCAAAATGTTACTCGAATGTTTCCAAATACAACCCGTCAATAATTAGGTAAACCAGAGAACGGGAAATATCGGTGAACTCCCTTCCTTGTAGGACATTCCATCTAGATCTACTTCACTGAAGGTACTCACTCGAAAAGTCAAACCACGGGCCAATTTCTTGCGAAAAGTGAAGCATTGTGTAAAGTACTGTTGGGAAACACACGTGACTAAGCAACAGTGTTTACCCTCTAGACGTGGTCAAAACGATCTTGGTTCTTAGTATCAAAGACTCACCGCGTAAGGCACTGAATCAGATCCAGATTTGAGGCGATCACAAACAGTTCAAACTCGTGCCTGAATTCAGCAACATCAGGTTTGCACGAAACAAGGCTGGTGACTATTATTTTATATATTTGATGTCGTTGAGATAAACTCACTCCATGCTTTACTCATGTTATCGGCGATCGTGTCCTTGTGACAACTCTTATCACCCATCGTGACCGTGCAGTTAAGGAATCCAAAGTCGACCCGTCTTCAACAGAACAAAGAGCCGAGCCAACCCATCCACTTCAAGATGAGGTTGGGTTCATGCTTGACTGATTGGGTCAATAGATTCGCAAATGAAGATGTGTCGTCAGGCCATGCTCACGTTGAAATATGAAATCGAGCGCACTTCAAGCGTCAAAAATGGCACATTAAATAATGTTCTATAATTGTGCAGTTTCCATTCTGTCCCACGAACCATAACAAGCAGGAAACACAACATGCTTTTCAGGCATGCGGAAGAATTATTTTCTGACGTAAACGTCCGGTAAAGGACTTAACCCAGCGTCGCGGTTAGTTGAACTGCCTTACAGAGAGGTACTACATTGTGTCACCAAATCAATTATAATAAGCTGTTGCAATTTCATACATCTCCAGCCATGTTGAGTCGCAGGATATCCAAATTAATCTTAATGACCATCTAACGTCAGAGACTCCACTAGGGATAGATTAGCAGTGAATCTATTCAGCGGAAGTTCTAGGACCATCTCTGAGCTACATAACAACTTGAAACTATATCAACACTAGTAAGGTAACACGTATGTTAAAACAAGCTAATAACCACTTGATACTACATCAACACTTTATAATTATCACGACCAGCCAATGACCGCGTCATACTTTATCAAGACAAGTAAGGCAGCACCAATAACCACTTGATACTATAACAACACTAGTAAGGTAGCACGTAGTCAATACAAGCTATTAACCAATTGATACTATATCAACACTTTATAAGTATCAAGACCAGCCAATGACCGCGTCATACTTTATCAAGACAAGTAAGGCAGCACCAATAACCACTTGATACTATAACAACACTAGTAAGATAGCACGTATGTCAAAACAAGCTATTAACCACTTGATACTATATCAACACTTTATAATTATCAAGACCAGCCAATGACCGCGTCATACTTTATCAAGACAAGTAAGGCAGCGCATTTAAAGAAACTAACCAAAATCCACGCAACTGTCCGTCAAGTTGTGTATGGTCCACATACTTCAAGACTAGAAAATAATAAGAACCGACTATATCAAGCGTGGGTCTAACAAGATATGTAAGGCCCAAGTGAGTGTAACTGTAAGTCAAGCTGAAACATCTCGACTTTCACCTTAAGATCCTACCTCAATCACAACCACTGGACGAGCGTGTTTCCTACCTCAATCACAATCACAACCACTGGACGAGCGTGTTTCCTACCTCAATCACAACCACTGGACGAGCGTGTTTCCTACCTCAATCACAACCACTGGACGAGCGTGTTTCCTACCTCAATCACAGCCACTGGACGAGCGTGTTTCCTACCTCAATCACAATCACTGGACGAGCGTGTTTCCTACCACAATCACAATCACTGGACGAGTGTGTTTCAAACTTCAATCACAATCACAATCACTGGACGAGCGTGTTTCCAACCTCAATCACAATCATTGGATGAGCGTGTTTCCTACCTCAATCACAATCACTGGACGAGCGTGTTTCCTACCACAATCACAATCACTGGACGAGCGTGTTTCCTACCACAATCACAATCACTGGACGAGTGTGTTTCCAACCTCAATCACAATCACTGGACGAGCGTGTTTCCTACCTCAATCACAATCACTGGACGAGCGTGTTTCCTACCTCAATCACAATCACTGGACGAGCGTGTTTCCTACCTCAATCACAACCACTGGACGAGCGTGTTTCCTACCTCAATCACAATCACTGGACGAGTGTGTTTCCTACCTCAATCACAACCACTGGACGAGCGTGTTTCCTACCTCAATCACAACCACTGGACGAGCGTGTTTCCTACCTCAATCACAATCACTGGACGAGTGTGTTTCCCACCACAATGACAATCACAATCACTGAACGAGCGTGTTTTATTCTTTCTCGACCGACCTCAAGAGCGAACCACGTGGGTCCGCGGATATAGTCTATGAGTGACGGTTTCTCGTGACTGACAGAAGATAAGACACCTTCTCGGACCAAACTGCGGTGACCGGCCTCTGGTGGTGGCCTAAGATGATCAAACTACACCTGAACCACTTCCGCCCAATCAGCGACTGACAAGACAACAAGAGCCAGGCTTGTCGACCCAGCGTCTCAAGGTTGGAGCGCTGATAAGACGATTGGGCCGACTCTCAACAGATCAACAAACATAACATCGTCTGCACCAGTTGACAAACACGGCAGGTCATCATGATTTACATGCACGCCTAGACTTGCCACCAGTATTGGGATGGTGTGACAAGAACTCTTCATGACGATTTGTTACAAGGTTCACAAACCAGGTGGCCGCTGTTTCTTTAGATGAAAGAAACGTCTTCATCTTGGTGGGAAATTAACATGTCCTTCGACAGATCTGCGTGAACTAAGAAACTTTGTACTGTGCGTGTTCATACATTATCTAAATTGCTCATAGGGGAGATTAGGTTGCCTCGGTTGGTAGGGGAGAGAGAAAGGGGAAGGGAGAGTGGACTCCAAAGAAAGCGCTCAATGTCTTGGTCACAATCATGTTAGTTCTGATAAAGGAAAAAAGGCAGATAAGACCCGGCGTATTTGCAGACGATAAGAGAGAGAGAGAGAGAGAGAGAGAGAGAGAGAGAGAGAGAGAGAGAGAGAGAGAGAGAGAGAGAGAGAGAGAGAGAGAGAGAGAGAGATGTGTGTAGTAAAGAAAAATCAACCACAAACCTAGATCTAGCTCGAGACCGACAAATAAGACGAAAGACGTGAAAACATTACAACAGATGGAATGAACAGGGATCGAACCTGCGCCTCGATGCGGCACCCATCGCCTTGCCGAGACAAGACCAGGCACTAAACCACTGAGCTATCCAAATCTACAAAAATAGATGCTTCAGGAACAGTGACTTTCATGCTGGCTTGAATAGACTAAGAGCTAAGAACGATCAAGTCCATATTTTTACAGGACATAAACAAACTAGCCTCTAACGGATCTAAGAAAGTATTAGAGAGAGAGAGAGAGAGAGAGAGAGAGAGAGAGAGAGAGAGAGAGAGAGAGAGAGAGAGAGAAAGAGAGAGAGAGAGCACAAACACCGTGTCAAACAAAAGAAACAATAGATAATGGTCATACAACCATACCGGCTCGTTTCGCCCCTACACCAAGAAGCTGGATGCTATTTAAAGACCAAGTTACATATGTCTACAGTGTATTAACTGCAATGCTTAACGTAACTTGGGAGATGAAGTCACAAAGGCTTCTATCTGTAACAGCCATATTAATTCTCTTCACACCGTTCAAGCTTTCTCGTGATTTTTTTTAAAAGTAAACAACTCGATGTTATCTATGACCTTAGACTGGCAAAGCCGGGCTCCCCTGACCACCTTGTATCGCTGGAGCCTGGTTTATTTCATCATCATCAAGCCACACGACAAGGTCTAGATCTACCGCCGGCTGGCGCGACACCGTCTAGTTTTCTCGTGGTGCCAGAGCAGTGGAGTGTTTGAATCGGACGATAACACGATCTGCGACTCTGTGACTGGGAACAGCGACTCTTGCTCTGCATAAACTCAACTTTTTGGGCGGCCATGTATGGACACTGGCGAGTTCTTTCTAACCTTCTACCGTTCATTCTGAATGAAGCAAACCACCGGGGACACAACTTGTGTCTGTGTGTGTGTGTGTGTGTGAGAGAGAGAGAGAGAGAGAGAGAGAGAGAGAGAAAACTAAGAAGATGAAAAAGAAGATTAAGAAGAAGAGGGAGATCGAGAGGAGGGGGAGAAGGAAAAAAAAAAAGAAGAAGAAGAAGAAGAAGAAGAAGAAGAAGAAGAAGAAGAGTCACCATCACGACCCTCATTGATGATATTTCCTTATCAGACTGTCTGTGTTACGTTAATTGTCGTCCTCATCATTGCCTTTAGGGTCACCTGATGACCAGAGACCTGAGCAGTGCTACGATCTGGTATTTAGTCAGCTATGCTTACCAAAGTTTATCCCAATGCTAAGCCCTTTGGTGTCTTTACCCCAGCGGTAAATATTGCTTTCAAATCATCGCAAAACTTTCAACAGGAAATTTTACAGCCCGACCAAACATAAGAATCGTGGAATAAAACGCTTAAGTTTGAGAGTGAGAGAGAGAGAGAGAGAGAGAGAGAGAGAGAGAGAGAGAGAGAGAGAGAGAGAGAGAGAGAGAGAGAGAGAGAGAGAGAGAGAGACTAATACAAGTATATGCATAGGATCATTCTAATTGACAACATTATCGTAAAGACAAATCTACAAATGCAAATCTCCCG
This sequence comes from Elysia crispata, assembly GCA_033675545.1. Lineage (NCBI taxonomy): Eukaryota > Metazoa > Mollusca > Gastropoda > Plakobranchidae > Elysia > Elysia crispata. The sequence goes on from JAWDGP010006542.1 coordinate 58,921, forward strand.
TTTTTTTGGGTGGGAGGGAGATCGAGTGGGCCCGGGCAAATACCTGAAATAGGTCAGGTACGGTCCTGCCATAGGCCCGCCGCCCAACTCTCCACGAGGAGCATGGGTACCTCACTGGCCCTGGGAGTGAGAGTGGCGGGCCGGCTTACACGACTTTCAAGGTGTGGAGAGATTGAGATAACACCCTTGGTCAGGTGGGAGTCACGCGAGCACAGCAATCACGCCACCACATGTGACCTTCAGTCAGAACATGGCGGAGATGTAAGGGAAGTCAAAGGAAGCCTCTGTGGCCCCCAAAAATCGAGGATCCCGACAAGGACAACCGATACACGGGGGATACACATGGGATAGGTGCGGCAGAACACAGGGAACACAGGGAAACTGGCAGCAGGTTTTGAATACATGGGTCCGGAGGAAAATATAGGACAGGACAAAGACGGTGTGATACACACACAAACAGATAAGGTAAAATAGGAAGTAGGAAGATTAAATTAAACTGCACCTCCTCAGGGCCACATGCATTGATAGAAATATGCAATATAATTATACACGCGTATACACACATACATTTTTCTTCCGCTTATAAAGCTTAATTCATCTTAGTATTCAACACATTCCAGTTAAGCCAAAGAATAAGGACGCCTTCCTTACATTTCTTAGATAAACACATTTTTTATCATCAAATTCCAGAATATTCACCACTGCGATGTGATTGGGACGAAAATACAATCTCTAATTCTTGTTTCACAGAAACGAACATTCTTTGATCGTAAAGAAAAAAAAACAACAAAAAACTACAATTGAACCTCTTGGTTTCACCTGCTATATAAAAAGCCCTTGCTAGATCTATCTTCGCCCTTTCTGTATCGCTTTCGCCTGGGAGAGACACGCGGTTCTTCAAATGCCAAGCCCTGGTTGTTGATCTCGGTCCCGCTCTCTCACAGCTGGCGTCAGTGACTCGGAACATCAATGGATCCCGGAACAGGGAGCTTTCTCTATGCTGATATAGATGGTCCAAAAAGCCCTCCCAACTTATATGTATCTCGTTACGATGTCATTGCTTTTTTCTTTTCATTCTCATTTTCTCTTTAATTTCTGCTGTAACGTATAACTTTCTCGTAAAAGAGTGTGAAAGTAAAGAGAAAAAAAAAATCAACAAAAACAAAAAACTTTTACATGTATCAATGTTTTCAATATCGTAGAGCAAGTGACTTGGACTATCGACTAGAAGGCTGCTCTATTTTTTTTTTTTCTTCATAGGATTCAAAATTTGCTCAAGTGCTAAACTTTTCGCGAAAAGAGAAAGTAAAAAACGAAACTTATCACAGGGACAAATGAAAAAAAAAATTAAACATAAACAACAAAAACAATCACATCAACGGCAGAACGACCTTTTATAAGAGCCAAACAAGAGATCCCTGATTCAGTCCATAAAAGATAAAATATCTTTGACAATTTTTTCAGCAATGTGTCTCAAGAGGTACAAAGTCTTCACGCACACCACTCTGATTTTCCAGCTGACCTGCTAAGATTTTTCTACAACTATTTGACATAAACTCATGCCTGTTTTTTTTTTTTTTTTTCTCTTAGTCTTGTTTAGCATTGTTTGTTTGTTTGTTGTTGGTGGTTGTTTTTTTTTTTTTAAGACGGCCTACTCTCCCTGATTCTAATCAAGTCCGATAGAACCACGATGCACATCAAAGTTGTAAACAACCATTTTTTGGAAGTCTTTATTAATTATCTGGCAATCTAATTAGGCTCTCATTCAAGGCAATATGTAGCTGTATACAAAAAAGAGCGGCAAAAATAACTGCAAAGACTCACCGGAAGTATCTTGGTCTGTTGGTCCAGATCCACCGGAAATACAGGGGCGTCTGGTCCCTGCAAGAGATAGTAAGCTGTGGCTGCGCCTAGAGTGACCACCCCTGCCGATGCTAGCTTGATGTAGTCCATGGTTGGCTAGGGAGGGGAAAATAATAATTTCATAACCTATTATGTGGTGCTCGTGGTAGTGGTATTGGTGTTGGTAGTAGTGGTAGTAGTAGTAGTAGTAGTAGTAGTAGTAGTAGTAGTAGTAGTAGTAGTAGTAGTAGTAGTAGTAGTAGTAGTAGTAGTAGTAGTAGTAGTAGTAGTAGTAGTAGTAGTAGTAGTAGTAGTAGTAGTAGTAATAGTGGTGGTAGTAGTAATAGTGGTGGTAGTAGTAATTGTGGTGGTAGTAATTGTGGTGGTAGTAGTAGTAGTTGTAGTAGTAGTAGTTGTAGTAGTTGTAGTAGTAGTAGTAGTAGTAGTAGTAGTAGTAGTAGTAGTAGTAGTAGTAGTAGTAGTAGTAGTAGTAGCAGTAGTAGCAGTAGTAGTAGTAGCAGTAGTAGCAGTAGTAGCAGTAGTAGTAGTAGTAGTAGTAGTAGTAGTAGTAGTAGTAGTAGTAGTAGTAGTAGTAGTAGTAGTAGTAGTAGTAGTAGTAGTAGTAATAGAAGTGGTACGGTGATGGTGGTGGCAGAATAACATTAAAACAAATAATTATTACATTCATCAAGATATTTCTTTCTTCTTTTTTTTATAATTTCAGTTATCAACAGCATCATCATTATTGTCATAGAATTGATGAAAATGACCATGGTGGCAACGGTGATAACAGGTATCGATTCTTCAGAATGAATTATTCTCGATCTCTTCATTCGAATCTGGGAGGAATTTCTGGGGGCTTTCCAAGTACTGCAAATTAAAATTCTATAAAAAAAACTTAGATAAATACTTTCTCATTAATGTTGCATTGAGGAAATATATTTTGCAGTCGACGAGATATTTGTATAAATAGCCGAGATCAACAAACCGCGATAACGAGGAATCTCGATTATTTATTGATTCTGATTAAAAAAATCGAATACATCCTAGTGAATCAACTTAAATGCTTCAAGGACAAAAAAAAATGTATAAACTTATAGACTGACTCTACTCTTTTCCTCATTTCTGAGAATGTTTGAATTCATTTAATACCTTATGTGAAACAATTTCTTGCATTGATAGACAAATAGATTGATAGGTGAAGAGAGATAGAGAGGTGCAGAGAGATAAGAGAGAGGGAGAGGGAGAGAGAGAGTAGAGAGGAGAGAGAGAGAGAGCGAGAGAGAGAGAGAGAGAGAGAGAGAGAGAGAGAGAGAGAGAGAGAGAGAGAGAGAGAGAGAGAAAGAAGAAATGGATCGAGTGACATGAGATATAGCCTGCCCACACTGAGGTGGTTTGGAGGCTATTGTATTTGGAGTGGTCAAACGGTGTGAGTTTGACCGCCATTGACTCCGCCATTGATGGTATGAGTTTCGAACACACGAGGTAAGTTTCCCGTTAGTCTAAAGGCCGAGTATTGATTTCCACAGCCACCTGGGCTCCGATTTAAAAAAAAAAAAAAAGGCAAGAAGTTCATGGCGATATCTTGAGACTATGAATAGAAAACACGGAACTCAAAACAACAAGCAAAAAACATACATATACATAAACAAACCATCGCTTTACCGCAACAATTGTGGATAGATTGGACAGTTTTTACGAACCCAGTCAACCATAATTGGTGATCACAGGTGTTAATCTCCGCCCGGTATCCACCTAAGCCAGGTTCCAACCGGCTTGCCAGTTCTAGAGATTCCAAAACTCATCGGGGCGTTCACATATTATGTCATCTTACAGGGTAAGGGAGGGGCCTGTGGCATGATGTCAAGTGATGACAGCAGGGGGGTGGAGGAAGGTTTATGTGAAAAGATGACATCACCATCAATGCAGTTTTAGGATAATTTAAAGAATTATGACTAAACTTCATACCCCACAACTTGCGTTGACGAACCGACAGAGAAAATTACAGAGGGAAAGACTGAAATGAAACATGGCTTCCAAAATCCAAACATTAAGGCTAGTTGGGCTAAGACAGATCTACCAGAAAACATTTTACTCTTCCTCCTCTTCTCAGTGTGGCAGTTAAAGAGGAGGAGGGTGGTCTGATTCATGGTGGTCAGGCTGAAGACAAGGAGAGGATGGTCTGATTCATGGTGGTCAGACTAAAGACAAGGAGAGGATGATCTGATTCATGGTGGTCAGACTAAAGACAAGGAGAGGATGGTCTGATTCATGGTGGTCAGACTGAAGACAAGGAGAGGATGATCTGATTCATGGTGGTCAGACTGAAGACAAGGAGAGGATGAACTGATTCATGGTGGTCAGGCTGAAGACAAGGAGAGGATGAACTGATTCATGGTGGTCAGGCTGAAGACAAGGAGAGGATGATCTGATTCATGGTGGTCAGACTGAAGACAAGGAGAGGATGATCTGATTCATGGTGGTCAGGCTGAAGACAAGGAGAGGATGATCTGATTCATGGTGGTCAGGCTGAAGACAAGGAGAGGATGATCTGATTCATGGTGGTCAGACTGAAGACAAGGAGAGGATGATCTGATTCATGGTGGTCAGACTGAAGACAAGGAGAGGATGATCTGATTCATGGTGGTCAGACTAAAGACAAGGAGAGGATGATCTGATTCATGGTGGTCAGACTAAAGACAAGGAGAGGATGATCTGATTCATGGTGGTCAGACTAAAGACAAGGAGAGGATGGTCTGATTCATGGTGGTCAGACTAAAGACAAGGAGAGGATGGTCTGATTCATGGTGGTCAGGCTGAAGACAAGGAGAGGATGATCTGATTCATGGTGGTCAGACTGAAGACAAGGAGAGGATGATCTGATTCATGGTGGTCAGGCTGAAGACAAGGAGAGGATGATCTGATTCATGGTGGTCAGACTAAAGACAAGGAGAGGATGATCTGATTCATGGTGGTCAGACTAAAGACAAGGAGAGGATGATCTGATTCATGGTGGTCAGGCTGAAGACAAGGAGAGGATGATCTGATTCATGGTGGTCAGGCTGAAGACAAGGAGAGGATGATCTGATTCATGGTGGTCAGGCTGAAGACAAGGAGAGGATGGTCTGATTCATGGTGGTCAGACTGAAGACAAGGAGAGGATGATCTGATTCATGGTGGTCAGACTAAAGACAAGGAGAGGATGATCTGATTCATGGTGGTCAGACTAAAGACAAGGAGAGGATGATCTGATTCATGGTGGTCAGACTAAAGACAAGGAGAGGATGGTCTGATTCATGGTGGTCAGACTAAAGACAAGGAGAGGATGGTCTGATTCATGGTGGTCAGACTGAAGACAAGGAGAGGATGGTCTGATTCATGGTGGTCAGACTAAAGACAAGGAGAGGATGGTCTGATTAGTCAGGTCAGGATGAACTGATTCATGGTGGTCAGACTGAAGACAAGGAGAGGATGGTCTGATTCATGGTGGTCAGACTGAAGACAAGGAGAGGATGATCTGATTCATGGTGGTCAGACTAAAGACAAGGAGAGGATGATCTGATTCATGGTGGTCAGACTGAAGACAAGGAGAGGATGATCTGATTCATGGTGGTCAGACTGAAGACAAGGAGAGGATGATCTGATTCATGGTGGTCAGACTGAAGACAAGGAGAGGATGGTCTGATTCATGGTGGTCAGACTAAAGACAAGGAGAGGATGGTCTGATTCATGGTGGTCAGACTAAAGACAAGGAGAGGATGGTCTGATTCATGGTGGTCAGACTAAAGACAAGGAGAGGATGGTCTGATTCATGGTGGTCAGACTAAAGACAAGGAGAGGATGATCTGATTCATGGTGGTCAGACTGAAGACAAGGAGAGGATGATCTGATTCATGGTGGTCAGACTAAAGACAAGGAGAGGATGATCTGATTCATGGTGGTCAGGCTGAAGACAAGGAGAGGATGATCTGATTCATGGTGGTCAGACTGAAGACAAGGAGAGGATGAACTGAGATGGTCTGATTCATGGTGGTCAGGCTGAAGACAAGGAGAGGATGATCTGATTCATGGTGGTCAGACTGAAGACAAGGAGAGGATGGTCTGATTCATGGTGGTCAGGCTGAAGACAAGGAGAGGATGGTCTGATTCATGGTGGTCAGGCTGAAGACAAGGAGAGGATGATCTGATTCATGGTGGTCAGGCTGAAGACAAGGAGAGGATGATCTGATTCATGGTGGTCAGGCTGAAGACAAGGAGAGGATGATCTGATTCATGGTGGTCAGACTGAAGACAAGGAGAGGATGATCTGATTCATGGTGGTCAGACTAAAGACAAGGAGAGGATGGTCTGATTCATGGTGGTCAGACTAAAGACAAGGAGAGGATGGTCTGATTCATGGTGGTCAGACTGAAGACAAGGAGAGGATGATCTGATTCATGGTGGTCAGACTAAAGACAAGGAGAGGATGGTCTGATTCATGGTGGTCAGACTAAAGACAAGGAGAGGATGGTCTGATTCATGGTGGTCAGGCTGAAGACAAGGAGAGGATGATCTGATTCATGGTGGTCAGGCTGAAGACAAGGAGAGGATGATCTGATTCATGGTGGTCAGGCTGAAGACAAGGAGAGGAGGAAATAACTGAAGCTCAGCAAGTGGGAGGAAAAGTCTTGAAGATAATTCATGTTTTGTCCGGAACTGCCCACGGGGAGTTTGATAAATGTTTTAAAAGTTAAGGGTTGTTTGCAAAATACAGACTGATTGAATTACGTAAAAACGCGCTGTATAAAGATTGCAAATAAAAACTCTTTTACGTATAAATGGATAAGATATGTTTCATCAATGTGTATCTTATATAGATAAACACACAGTGGAAGAAGCGAATATAATTATGCTTCATTAATATAAAAAAGTTTTTTTCTTTTAATGTAGTTTGATTATGTAATCAAATAAAGGGTGGTACGCACGGCCATTTGATGATAAGATCAAAATTGGTCAACAGCTCATGACATTAGATGTGTACACGCCCTACAAGTGATGAAATATCACGGAGTTCATGGATTAGATATTAACCGATACTAGATTTCTTTTTAATTTAAAAAACAACAAGAACAACAAAAAGAAAAACACTGCTTCTTAATTGGTAATTAACAGTGCACGAGGTTATTATGTCGCTGGGCGGAAAAATACACGCACACAAGAAAAAAAAACCCAAAACCAAAACAAAACAAAGAACTTGTGCCCGCAAGAGATAAAAGCTAAGCGTAAAGTGGCAACGCTCCAAGCTTGAGATATCCAATCTGTTGTTTCTATGACATTCTGTACAACTGTAAACATTGGCCTCACTTGTCGAAACAAACACAACTTCTCACACCAAATTTTCAGCGATACTAACATTCATTAAATGTTCAACTCGAAATCAAAATTAAAAAAAAAAAAAAGAAACAAACTAAAAACGCGGATCAAATTGATTTTTCCTCTTCCCATAGTTGAAACAAATGGCAAACAAAGAATGATAAACAAGTAGCTTGCTTATCTCTAAGGTTGATCTGTCATTATTGCTACGCATACGATATATATATATATATATATATATATATATATATATATATATATATATATATATGTATATGTATAATATTATCTACATGTGCACGCTTTCAATGTTTATCATTTCGGTTTCATAACAGTTGGTTTATCTCCTGTATTGGGCGGGTCAATCTGTATAGTACTGTGGCGGGACGACCCAATAAAACTAGCTAAAATTTTCCACTTAACACTGAAGTTTTTTTGTATATTTGTTGTCGTTTTTGTTTTCTTTTTTGATTGGCCTTTTTGTTTTGTTTTGTTTTTATTTTTTGTTCCAAATCATACCGTCCCCTCTCGGTACAAGTTTTCTTCAGGTCTCAGAAATCAAACAGCAGCTCCAGCTTATATCTGGTGTGTGACCACTGTAATACCAGCCGGTATGGCCATCAGCACGGTAATTACTTTGCCATAAAAATCGAACATTACAACATTCTCTGCTATGGCTGGCTCTCACCAAGGGGCATAGACCACGCGACTTTTCGTTAACAAAAGTCACATTTTCTATCAAAACATTACATTTGTAAGAGGAAGAAAACAAAAAACCGCAACAGAGCAAAGAACGCTACTGGGTTTACAGTGCAGCTTGTTTAGCGTAAACTTTAATATAATTATAATAGTACAGACGTTCACATGACATTATGTGGTTTATGTGTCTAGAGTCTTTGCTCTAGCGCTGTAGTAAGACAGTTTTACCTGTAGCTTGTGAGTGGATGGGCGGTTTCTCGTTTTGTTATAAAACTCAATATACAGGACAGTACGTCTTTGCAACCGCTGTTATAAACCGTTCATGAGCAGTTTCTGTTTTGCTTTTACCGGTAATGTCATGAAAGGTTAAATCATCACTTGTTTCTGCTTAATATGCAGTGAATGTGTGATCAAACTGCAGTTTGTGTTTCTGCTAACGATGACATAAAACTCTCAACTGCAGTTTGTGTTTCAGCTAACACTGCCATAAAACTCTTTAACTGCAATTCGTGTTTCGGCTAAAACTGCCATAAAACTCTTTAACTGCAATTTGTGTTTCTGCTAACACTGCCATGAAACTCTTCAACTGCAGTTTGTGTTTCTGCTAACACTGCCATGAAACTCTTTAACTGCAATTTGTGTTTCTGCTAACGATGACATAAACTCTCAACTTCAGTTTGTTTTTCAGCTAACACTGCCATAAAACTCTTTAACTGCAATTTGTGTTTCTGCTAAAACTGCTATAAAACTCTTTAACTGCAGTTTGTGTTTCTGCTAACACTGCCATGAAACTCTTTAACTGCAGTTTGTGTTTCTGCTAACACTGCCATGAAACTCTCAAGTTCACTTTGTGTTTCTGCTAACACTGCCATGAAACTATCAATTTGTAGTTTTGTCTCTGGTTACGCTTTCATAAAACTTTCATGGCTGGTTTGCACAAGCCCTGTTATACAACTTCCAAGCGCAGCTTTTTCATGACATGCCAGAGCTAACCTGAATCTATTTAATATCATTAACTTTAATTAACAGTTTGTGCATCGGGACGTCAAATAGAGAGACGTAGATCTGACACTAAAGAGGTTTCTTCGATCAGACCTTAGTCTCGGAATTCCTATTGTGGTGATGGGATCAGGTCACATCTAACCAGCCCTATCTTTGATCTGGCGGTTGTGCCTGGCTCCGTCCTTTAGTCCGCTTTGAGGCGGAGCGATTGAGGTAGTCAATCGTTCAGTCAGTTCAACTCAAAAAGATCCGGAGTGAAAGAGTAAGAGCTTGACCAACTTGATATAAAATCGTAGACAAAGTGAGGAGGTTTTCCTGTATGCAAGGAATCAAATCGATGATGGAAAGAAAAAGAAAAAAAAACCGAACATTTCCCATAGAATGTGAACCAACCAGTTTGACAAGAATATGTTTCCATGGGGGAGGAAATCATTGAGCAAATTAACCAAGATAGTGTGTTCATATTCTGTCTTTGCTTTACACGTGTAAATAAAGTAGGAGATGATTGCACCAGCACCAGTGATCTTGGTGTGGTAAAAGGATCAACATCCATAAGTCTGCAAAGAAACCTACAGAAAATCCATTCAATAAAGCTCGGCAGAGCGAGTGTTTAACCTGAACAATGTCTTCACTTTAACAAAATACAAACACTTCCATCTTTACTCGACAAAACACATGTCGAAGCTTGACTCTTTACGACGCCGGTGACAGTGAGTGAGTGAGTGAGTGTGTGTGTGTGTGTGGGAGAGAGTAAATGTATTGGTGTGTGGAAGAGAGTAGATATATCAGTATGTGGCAGTGTGTTTATGTATCGATGTGGAAGAACATAAAGTGTTGTTCTGTGGCAGTAAATGACTTAATGTATCAGTATGTGGCAGTGTGTTTATGTATCGATGTGGAAGTAAGAAGATGTGTTGTTGTGTGGCTGTAAATAAGTATCGGTATTTGGCCGTGAGTTTACGTATCGTTATGGGAGAGTGATAAGATGTGTTGAAATATGGAGTGAGTAGATATAACGGTAGTTGGGAGAGAGTAGATGTATCGCTATGTGGGAGTGATTAATTGCAACGATATGTGGAATTGATAGATGTATCGATATCATTCAGTGAATGAATGTATCGATATCTTGCAGTAAATGGATGCATCAGTATGTGGGAGGGAGGAGATGTATCGATATGTGAGAGGGAGGAGATGTATCGATATGTGGGAGCTAGGAGAAGTATCGGTATGTGGGAGGTAGAAGATGTATCGGTATGTGGGAGGTAAGAGATGTATCGGTATGTGGGAGGTAAGAGATGTCTCAGTATGTGGGAGGTAGGAGATGTATCGGTATGTGGGAGCTAGGAGATGTATCGGTATGTGGGAGCTAGGAGATGTATCGGTATGTGGGAGCTAGGAGATGTATCGGTATGTGGGAGCTAGGAGATGTATCGGTATGTGGGAGCTAGGAGATGTCTCAGTATGTGGGAGGTAGGAGATGTATCGGTATGTGGGAGCTAGGAGATGTATCGGTATGTGGGAGCTAGGAGATGTCTCAGTATGTGGGAGGTAGGAGATGTATCGGTATGTGGGAGGTAGGAGATGTATCGGTATGTGGGAGGTAGGAGATGTATCGGTATGTGGGAGGTAGGAGATGTATCGGTATGTGGGAGCTAGGAGATGTATCGGTATGTGGGAGCTAGGAGATGTATCGGTATGTGGGAGGTAGGAGATGTATCGGTATGTGGGAGGTAGGAGATGTATCGGTATGTGGGAGCTAGGAGATGTATCGGTATGTGGGAGCTAGGAGATGTATCGTATGTGGGAGGTAGGAGATGTACCGTATGTGGGAGATAGAAGATGTCTCAGTATGTGGGAGGTAGGAGATGTATCGGTATGTGGGAGGTAGGAGATGTATCGGTATGTGGGAGGTAGGAGATGTATCGGTATGTGGGAGGTAGGAGATGTATCGGTATGTGGGAGGTGGGAGATGTATCGGTATGTGGGAGCTAGGAGATGTATCGGTATGTGGGAGCTAGGAGATGTATCGTATGTGGGAGGTAGGAGATGTACCGTATGTGGGAGGTAGGAGATGTCTCAGTATGTGGGAGCTAGGAGATGTATCGGTATGTGGGAGCTAGGAGATGTATCGGTATGTGGGGGTGAGTAGATGTATCGTCTTGAGGAAGTTCAGTTTGACATGATGAGTGAGCACAGAAGACTTTTACTGAGTTGGGAGCGTCTGAGTGAATGTATTTATCTGTATCATGTGAATATCGGTTCGAGTAACCGAGTACGGTACTGTAAGCTACGAGGGAGCTCATAAATGTTTGAAAGTGAGAACGAATTTAATGTTTTGGGGAGCGAGTGAAAGCAGAAGCACTGATGACAGCATGAGAGCAAACCTAGTGGCGACTGTGGGACTGGCTTTACTGGTGAGAGCGAGGGGGAAATACATCGGGATCAGGGAGCAGCTAGGAGGATATCAGCAAACCAGGAGGAAACGGTGAGTACCGGTATGTCGTGGTGAAGGTCTCGTTGTGGACGTGACGGTTAGAGGGCAAACTGAATCCGTTGAGCAAATGTATCAATCTCAGAGAGTCAGTACAGATTTTGTGGAGGTGGTAGTGGTGAGTACATGTACCCCTAAAAGAGGGAATGGATAAAAAATGTATCTTGGCGAGGGTAATAAAGTAAATTTATTACTGAGAATGTGTGAGAACATGCGTGAAAGAGAATTAAGAGTTCGTGAGAGGATGTATCGGTGAGGGTGTGCTGTTGAATGCACTGATGACCGTCACTGAGTTAATGTTTATAACTGTAAGTGAGGGTAAGTAAAAGTAGGTTAGAAGCGGTGAAAATCACTGTAATAAGTGGGGTAAAGAGAGAGAGAGAGAGAGAGAGAGAGAGAGAGAGAGAGAGAGAGAGAGAGAGAGAGAGAGAGAGAGAGAGACAGAGACAGAGAGAGAGACAGACAGACAGACAGACAGAAATACAACAGAAGAAAGAGAGAGAGATAGATAGATAGAGAAAGACAGAATGATAGAGAGGGGAAATAAGATAGAATGAGAGATATCGATAGATAGATAAATTGATAGATAGATAGATAGATAGAGAGAGAGGGGGCAGGGGAAAGAACTGTTACGGTAAACAAATCGGTAACACGGAATGAGTTGTAGAGAATTACGTCCCCTGGCTTAGCGTGAGTCGCATATATCCAGTGTACCGTGAACTCAAGAAGTGCAGGTATTCAATTCATTACACAACTCTATAATTTGGTCGCTCGTTGTTAAGGTCATTTTAGACGCAACCCAAGCGCGCTTGTCACTGAGGCATGGTGAAGTAAAACAAAATTATTCTAATTTTGTTCATAAAACAAAAAGAAAAACTTAATTATAATTATGCGTTATAGGGGTAGACACTTGATTTTGAGTTCAGAAGGCACGGAGTTTGAATCCTTTCTGGGCAAGGTGAGAGGTGAAATCCTTGAGGAAGGCTATCTAATTAGACAGGTAATTCCTCACTCACATTGGTGATGGCTAGTCCATCACTATAGGCAGGGAAAGATCTTTTATAAATGTACAGTATCGGTACGGAGTGATGCGCTGTATCTATAAGCTGCTCCACAGCTCCGAGTTAATAAAAGCCCCCTGATTAGCTATGGTCTGCCCTGTACATTTTGATGAGCGCTGTTGGAACACACGGGGGATGTGCTTAGAGAGAACAATTTGATTGGTTCACTTTGACAAATACCGGGCGAGAAAACCCGCATTGGTCTTGCTCGACTCGTGAGGTATTATGGGTTTACACGGTTGGTTAACATTGTCAAATATAAGATTTTCCCGTGTGACTAAAATATATATCCAACTTTTTCTTCGTCTATCAATCCCTTAGCCGGATTAATTTCTCCCTCTTTTCTTAGTATCCTTGATTCTTCAAACACTGCTTCTTTTACTCTGTAGAGCCACATACACGTATACTATAGCACTAACCATTTTGAGTGCGATGTATATATATATATATATATATATATATATATATATATATATATATATGTGTGTGTGTGTGTGTGTGCGTGTGTATGTGTGTACACACACACATATTTATGTATGTAAGTACGAGTACAGTACAACAAGGCTACCGCACAGCTTATTATCGTACTCATCGTACACTCAAGGACTGATTATTCAAATTTTTTTTTTTTTGGTGACCCTAATGGTCCTAAAAGGCATCGTGCCCCCCTCCGATGAAGCTAACACGCTGACCCTTAATTCCTCTATCTACCACTAGGCCTATGTTTCTTGTTCTTGATAACTCCTTCCTTAACCACTTCACTGACTTTTCCTTGCTCTCTATACCGCTTCTAATTCTGTTCTTTCTTCCTGCATGTTTCACTCATGAAAACTTTTGTTTCTCCCTGCATCAACTATGTGCATCACTGCTGAGTCCTCTGTCCCTCTCACCCTTTTGGTGTGTTTTTCTTTCTCTCCTGGTATAACCCTTCTTGCTACTATGAGAATTCTCTGCCCAACTGCAGAATTTTTTTTTAGGTCAAGGCTGGCTTGGCCCATTCAAGACAACCGTACAGCAGCAGTGAGCAAAGGGGGTTTCCCCGATTCTTTAGTCGTAGAATACTGTCCTAGGGGGCACAGCATTCCTGTGCAACACACACACACACACACAGAGTAATTCGATGATGAAAACATCACAGGTTGATCTAGGATCTTGCTTGAACCGTACAATATTATCTTGGTCTACTAATTTAGATTCAACTATAACCTATAATATAAAATCTGTTGGTAAACAAAGAAAGGCTTGGTTATCAGTTCTAGATCTAGATCTAGGGGTTTGCCCCAACACAGAACCTACACACCGTCTAGTACGCACTGTAATTAACTTACCCGCTGACAGAGATAGCTGCACCACGAGTGTATTGAAGAAACCACAAACATGTTTACAATAAAGCTGGACCTAAGCTGTAAGTCAAAGCAAAGTTTGAAATCGTGTGCAGAACTTGGGTAGATCTAGATCTAGATCTAATCTTGTTTGGTGAGGAAAGCAGCGCTGTCGCGAGGAATGAGTTGTTTGATATTGACTCGGCCTACGTCTATTCTTTTGGTGGCACAGGCAGAACTATCGACCGGTGAGAATCCACTGCTCCAGCACCCACACTGGAAGCCTTCGACTGTTCGAGGAAAACAACTAATGTGTAGATCTATACAGTACTCCGTCGCTGCGGTTCAATGAAGACCGAGGGTCATGATTAACACGCCGTCTGCTGGACTCTGCATCGTAGAACCTGAATCCAATAAATTCCCAAGGTCAAGGTCGAGTGGCCTACCTCTTCAGAAGCCAGACAAGTGGACTTATGATCGATAATAGAATCTATAGATCTAGATAAGTTCTACAGTTCAAGTTAAATGTCGTTATGCTAGAATAAAGATAGGCTAGAACCACGGTCATTCTATTTTAACCTGTGCAATCGGAGAACCTAGATCTAGACTATCGTAGTTCGGGTCGATTTGAGGTCTATAATTTTGGTTTTTAATTAATTTTTGGTGCCAAGGAACATCAACGACAGGAAGAAAAATTAATCGATCCGATTTTAGATTGGAGTGGGTGCGGATGTCTAGATTGATCACGCCGAATTTTTCTGTGCTGTGTCAGCCTGACCTAATGAGATCATCAGAGAAAAAAAACATCTGAGGAAAAACATAGCGCAGCTGGAACTAAATGCTGGGGGCAAACACTAGCACGAAGCTAGGCTAACGTGCTACACTAGGCCAGATCCACAATCTGCTGCTAGCAACTATATCCATTTTACCGCTTGTGTCTAAACCAACATGGACTCTAACCCTTGGACAAGCGCCGGCATGATGCTGGTGTGATACAACACACTGATACTGGAGTGATAACAGATACTGGTGATAACAACATAGCGTGGAGCATCACACAGTCGGAAGTCATGCACTGCAGCATGGGGGCATCGGCTCGACACACTCGCGACCTTCACCCCGCACTGTTGACCAACCAGGGAAAGATGCTGACGACCTTTGTACAGAGTACAATGATATGACATACAGTGATACCAATTATTTGTACATTTTTATCAATGTTGGGGTTAAAGGTTATAAATGTGGAATCACGTTCGTATCATAAATTAAATAATAATCATCTTTAGTCAAACTTGTACAGCATTCATTCTTCTATTACTGTAAAAAAAAATTCTACTTTCTTTTTCTCATACAATCAAATATTTTAAGTATCAATGACATGAAAGTTTGTTTACTTTTTATACTCCTTTCTTTATTATCCCCCACCCCATCTTTCTTCCTCTTATACCTCTATTTATTCCTCCTCTTCCATTCGTTTTCTTCCTCCCCTAACTACCCCTTCCCATTCCCGTTTTCTCTCGTTTCTTCTATTCTAAGTGGTTGCTGTCGGATGGACTTTAAAACCTGCGTATATTTCCGTCTGGACTTTAACCATGCTACATTAAGTGGCTGTGGAGTATTGTTGAAAAGCCTGGCTGGGAAGAAGGAATGAAATATGATACTCAAAGCGGCAATACAAACACTTGGTATTCACATCAACTTATGTTAATAGAAGACGCAATACAAAGTGTAAAATAACAGTAGCTGTCCGCGGTGTGCATAAGCCGTGCGGGTACTATGTAACTGAGCGGACTTGATAAACATAAGATAAGCGGTGTATACGGACTCGGGGAAGCCCAAACTTCTACAGGATTCGCTGAATGATGTAACATCTGCAACTGTGACACGTGAAGAGTGAAGACTGTGTTGCGGGGTCAACAAAAGTTCAACTTTGACAGAGAGTACCTAATAGATCATTCAACTTGCTAATGCACCTATTGGTACTTTGTAAAAATTGGTACAGTCCTCAATAGCTGTGATCGCCACATGTGGCTCACTGGCCGCACAGAAGGTGTCATTTTAGACATTCTCGCCGCACCATGCACAGCCGTGCTTTATAATTATTACACGTGCATGGTTGCTCTTTCATGTGAACAGATGAGGACAGCTACTTCACAAAAATAACAGAATTATATCTCCAAAGCCATACAACTGCACTGAAGAAAAGCAAACTATACAACAGTTAACAGGTGGGGAAGACTATTACAATAAAGAAAAACAAATGTTACAACAACAAGGGATATCTACAAAAACAGAAAAGCAAACTTTAAAACTGATATACTCGACCTCCAAAGCCCCTCATAGCACAGTTACAGTAACCTTGAGACACTGGAATTCTAACTAAGCTGTCTTGAAAACATTATTTATATGAAGGAGAGACCTCAAGCAAAAAAGTACATTAAATTTGGTTGAATTCTTTTAAGCAGCCCTCTTTTCAGTTTATCTCTCCATCGAGACCATAATATGGTGCTGGTGACCAATTACAAATACAATGTTGTGCTTGTCTTGATGTGGTGAAAAAGTGCTCTCCAAAACTAAGTAAAAACGTGCAACTGCTCAGAAAAAAAAATTAAGGCCCTGGATTGAAAAAAAAAACAAACAAACCACCATTGGGTTACCCTGGATTGCTAAAGCTTGCAACTATTCTAAATCTAGTCACAATCTGTATATATAACTCATTCAAGACAAATTAAGAGTGACAAGTTCATAAAATGGCTTAAATTGAATGTTTCTTTGGTTCCTAAACAGTTGGTCAATCTGGTCGATATAGATCAATAAAACAGTATAGAAGTGCGAAAGGCGTGCAAAATAAACAGAAGTGGTGTTTACACTCGCAACCTCCGTTCTGGAAGAAAAGGCGAAAAATGACAGTTGTCAAAATACTGAGCAAACAAATCACTACTGTTTTCCGGTACATAACGGCATGTTTTCCAAGCTTTCGTCTTTACGCTGGTGTACTTCAAATTTTCATTCCTTTCTCATTTTTTTCAGTTCCTCCTCCTTCCCCAGTAAAGAAAAATTTCATGGTTTTTTTGTTTTTTTATCTTATTAACAAAATAACAATGATAATGTTTTATAAGCGTATTCCGCTTTGAAAAGCGTAAACCACTGAGAACGGTCTTTTTAATATTATTTAGGTCATCTTTACAAATTTGGCAAAGAAAAAAAAAATTGATGAATACAGTATACTAGTATAAATATAATGAACTTTCAAGAACGTTATTAAGCCTAAATCCATAATTTTTCATTACTATTTTTTTTGTACCGCGTGGGACGCTATCTTGACAGATCACATTTCATCACTGTACATTGAGTGGTTTTAGAGGAGATAACAGAAAAAGAAAGCGAAGCTGCCTTTTACAATGTTGATGAACTACAAAAAAAGCCTGCAAAATCCAATCACTATGAAATGTCCACCATAGTCGATCCTAGTATTTCCATTACTGTTTAAAAGTAAAAGTTCAAAATACTATCGCCAAGGCTCCACGATCGCTGTGGCATGAGCGGTGCACCCGTGTCTTTCTTTGTTAACGGTCTCTGCATAAGAACAGTGTGTACTTGTAATCAAAATGTATAAAAGATAACTATGCCATGGGCATTGCATCACTGTCTGTTTTTTGTTGATGATCTCTGTGCAAGGGCATCCTATATCTGCCTGTCCTCATTTCTGGACCATTGTGCCAGGTACATAATGTTCCGGTTCAAATTTGATGAAAGCAACGCTGACTTTGCTAATGGAACTGTGCTTCAATTATCACCTAAGCCTACATGGCGGATCAATGGGTGAACACTGTATTCATACTTGGTACATGTATTATCTACTAAACTGTTTCAGTTATGGTCAAAGGCCAGCCTACATAGCGGATCATGGTGCCATGAACACTGTATTCATACTTGGTACATGTATTCATTACAAAACAGATTCAGTTATGGTCAAAGGCCAGCCTTCATGGTGGAACATGGTGCCATGAACACTGTATTTATGTTTGGTACATGTATTCATTACAAAACTGCTTCAGTTATGGTCAAAGGCCAGCCTTCATGGTGGAACATGGTGCCATGAACACTGTATTTATGTTTGGTACATGTATCAATTACAAAACTGCTTCAGTTATGGTCAAAGGCCAGCCTTCATGGTGGAACATGGTGCCATGAACACTGTATTTATGTTTGGTACATGTATTCATTACAAAACTGCTTCAGTTATGGTCAAAGGCCAGCCTTCATGGTGGAACATGGTGCCATGAACACTGTATTTATGTTTGGTACATGTATCAATTACAAAACTGCTTCAGTTATGGTCAAAGGCCAGCCTTCATGGTGGAACATGGTGCCATGAACACTGTATTTATGTTTGGTACATGTATTCATTACAAAACTGCTTCAGTTATGGTCAAAGGCCAGCCTTCATGGTGGAACATGGTGCCATGGACACTGTATTCATGCTTGGTATTAATTACAAAAAATTACTATGCTTCAGTTATGGTCAAGGGTTAACTTACATGGCGGATCATTGTGCCAAGAACACTGCAATCATGTCCAACTTTGATGACAGAACAGTGCTTCATATCTGAGCGGAAGGATTCAACAGTATGCTGCATCCCTTAAATTGCTCATAGAGTATTAGTTCAGATATTAGAACAATAGGGCACAATGGACCACAAGCCTCTGCTCTTCTGTTGACGATACACAGATTACAACGCTATATGATTGTAATAAGTTAACCCGTCTGGTCCGTGACTTAAATTTAGCAAAATGGAAACACTCAAGACATATTTTTATCTAAAAATAATCATGAGATAAAAGCTAAGTTCTCTATCACCTGAGAAAGTGTCGGTACTGCAATAACTATTTTTTAAAAATCAAAATACATGATTATATTCTCCACAACTCTTCACCATTCTCTCTGATGGTGTTATATGCTCGCTGGGTAATTTAATGGCAACATCAATATTCTTAAAGAGCGTTGTGGAATTGATACATCTGTGCGGCCTGCATCTGATATACATGCACTATCTCGCTTAGACGCGCTGGATTTAAAGCACATTATTTATAGAGAAGTGTATGCGTCCCCCAATGTGCGCGTGTTGATTTTCTCATGTTTTATCAACAACTTTGTGCTGCAGTTCTATAGAGTGTAGAAATCAGTTTGCCCTTTATGGCGGAAGTCTGGAAGCTAACACATTATCCGAAAGAGTGTTCAAACAAATTTCGCGAATGTGCAGGAGCAAGCTCTGTGCTACTCGCGATTCGACAAGGTCATGAGGACGTCTAGTACACACCATCCATCACATATAGGGGGTTAATGTTAGGGTTGCCGTGATAATACCATACCAAGATTCGCTAGAGTGGTGAGGTTAATTATCCCACTTATGACAAACATATCTACCCATCCACATTATAACATAAAATACAGTGCAATAGCTACCTCCATACTTGCCCCAATCACAACTCCTGTAGGACACGCCGCTGAAAATGTAGGCAGAAGGAAAGAAAAACAAATATGGAAAATAATTAATACCATTACGATAAGATACAGTGTTATGATACAAATGTGTCAAAAGCGTAACTGACAACAAAATTAGCATTATATGCAGGCTAGTAATAAGGTTATAATTAAAAAAAAAGTAGAACAACATGAAACAACTGCACCAAGTTCAACAAGCTTTGGTTTTGAGTAGATCTAGATCAGCAGGAATATGACTCAAGAGGATCCGTAGTAATGTGGTAAACACATAAATTTCTATTTTGTGCTATAATAAATTCGAAGTATCAAACTTATTGCGTGTAACTCGCATCTATCAATGCGTCTCAGTAGCTCTGTATGGACATGAATCCACATCATACCAAGACATCGATAAAAGATTAATCTAAAACAGAAGGTCCGAGTTTGCGTGGTTATAAAATGGCGTCAGTAAACTCTGCTTTTCTACAACAAACCGTAAATAACCGATGGGTTACAAAGATCACCGGAGATGGCTGTTTTTTTTTCTTCACGAAATTCACGGTAGCGCTATGTACAGCACGATGGCGAGTAGAAGAAATAGTGAGAAATTCTGTTCAATTAATTGGATGCATTTCTGTTTCTTCGCTCTGTCTTTTTTGTATTGTTTCTTCTTTTTTTTCTCTCTATATCCACTCATTATTTTGACTCTCCCACAAAACTAACTTTTATCACAATATATAATTTAACTCGAATTGAGTATTTTGTACAATACTCCTCTCTGTCGAAAGTACAAGTTGTAGCACAGCAGATAATTTTCAAAAATAGATTTGTCTCACACAAAAAATGTATAATGCAACAGGATTTTGTTCAACTTAATAAAGATGTGGTTGGTGAGAGTCGCTGTTCTGATAACTTGAAGAAGGAAAAAATAAAATAAAAAATAAAAGATAAAATAAAAAAAAGACTTATCCGATCAAATAAACCACCTCAGAAACGTCTTGCCTAAAAGATGATTTAGCAAAATTTTCAAAATGGCAGATGAAAACAACAGAAAAATCTGCCTAAAATAATATAAAGGGAGCGTAATGGCGTATTGGTATAAACTATGTTCTCTTTGAGTGGCAAGGCGATGGGTGCCGAAGCATCTATAAATCGATGGTTCTAATCCCACCAATTCATATATTTTCGGTCATTTTCAATTACAAGCCTTATCCTAACCACTGCTGAGCACTACCTAAAGTTCTAGCTCTTATAATTCTTACTAGTATAATATAAACCAACTATACGAAAAATATGCGTAATATAATAAAGCCCACTAAAAAAAATGTGCCTGAAAATATAGACCAAGGAAAAAAAAAGATTGACTTAGAAATGGGCCCTACACTTACAGGAAGACTAACCAGATGATATAAACTAAATAATAAAACGTAGATCTGATAAAATAAAGAAGTCTGACGAAATAAATCCGCTAAAGAAATGTATATGGCTGATTAACAAATGTAAGGTCCTTTAAGATGGCTGATAAAATAAAACTAAGCACAGACTGGTCTTCGTGATTCAATGTTTAAAATTAAAAGAAAAGAAGATGCCAGATAAAAATGACAAACTTATTTATCGGCAGGCAAATGTTGAATGTTCTTCATAAATAGAAAATATCTTGAAGAAAAATAATCAATAGCTCAAAAACAAATGTAATTACAGGTGTGATAGACAAACTAATAAAAAAAAATTTCCAACCCTTTTCCCAATCAAAGCGAAAGGTTCTATTCTCTTGGGTAGAAGATCTACCTGAAGAATTGACTGACGTATAAAAAGATTTCTAAGGCTAGAACCATATAAACGCGCGACACGGACGGTCAGACCAAACCGTCTTCAGGAACAAAAGAATGCACACCGTCTCTTTAGTAACCAAAAACGGGTTGAGCTACATTACTGACGCCTCACGACCTGTGTGGTCCCCAGTCAGACCGACTTGGATAAAACATGTTCTGATCTAAGAGGGTCCGTCGGGCGAGACGGGAGGTAATTTAAAGATTTTATCTTAGCACAGTTTGTCCCCTTTCCCGCTAATGACACTACACAGAATGGAATTCTGTAAATAGCACTTCTTAGAATTGGAAAACTAGAAAAGATTACCTCGAGGAAGAAGAAGGAAGAAAGGATAATGGATGAAGAACAACTCATTCTCTTAGTTCAAAAGCGATCAGATCACTGAAACTGATATGTTTCATGCGTTAGTGTTGTTGAAATTTGTCCCTATCTTCCAACAACTGCGAAAACAAATGACGAAATTCGCCCAGTGTATCACGTTTTCTACGGTTGGGATACACTGAAAATCTTCTTGTATTGCTTTTCCTTTGCCTTAGTCTGCGTCTCAAAAGCAACAGCAACAACAATTTTCTTCCTCTGCTACACGCCATATTTGCAAGGCGGCGGTGTCTGACCGCCAGCTTCCGGTGTTAGTATGGTCGGCTGCATCCGACGGAAAACGGCGGGTCTGGTCTGACCGCCAGCCTCTTGTGATAATATGGTCGGCTGCACCCGACGGAAAACGGCGGGTCTGGTCTGACTGTCAACCTCTGGTGTTAATATGGTCGGCTGCATCCGACGGAAAACGGCGGGTCTGGTCTGACCGCCAGCCTCTTGTGTTAATATGGTCGGCTGCACCCGACGGAAAACGGCGGGTCTGATCTGACCGCCGGCCTCCGGTGTTAATATGGTCGGCTGCACCCGACGGAAAACGGCGGGTCTGGTCTGACCGTCAACCTCCGGTGTTAGTATGGTCGGCTGCACCCGACGGAAAACGGCGGGTCTGGTCTGACTGTCAACCTCTGGTGTTACTATAGTCGGCTGCACCCGACGGAAAACGGCGGGTCTGGTCTGACCGCCGGCCTCCGGTGTTAATATGGTCGGCTGCACCCGACGGAAAACGGCGGGTCTGGTCTGACCGTCAACCTCCGGTGTTAGTATGGTCGGCTGCACCCGACGGAAAACGGCGGGTTGGGCCTGACCGTCCGTGTCGGGCGTTAACATGGTTCTAACCTAATCCAACTAATTGCAGGTCCCTGGATAAAGTAAACACACACTACAGAAACTGAAAGTATTGTGTCCATATCTTGACCGAGAACATGTATGTGCACTTGTCCTCAGTTCTGGAGATAAACGTCGCTCCAGGGGGGACCGTTAGCCAGGCCCCGATGAAGAGAAAAGGTAGAATAACAGGTACAGAGATCTTTTGTTTTCTTCTAATCTTGAGTCATTTTGAATTCCACATTAACTACAGTATGTCTTTTTAATAATGAAGAGGGGAGAAAAAAACAAACAAACACTGATTGGTCAAGCATACCTGTAGCTGAACGCACAAGAGATTGAAAACAAGAGTAAGAAATTCCGATACCCAGAGTCCAGAGGCCTTTGAAAGGGAGGAAAAAAAAAACTAATTGCTGAAAGAAATTAAACACTGCTTCATAAAAAGAAATAAATTTAACATTGGAAGTAAAAACTCCTGCTACTGTGAGATCAAGAGTTGATAGATTTAAACCACATTACATTTCACTGGGCGACATGTGCAACATGTGGCGTTCCACTAGCTGCAGCGGAAAGAGAAAGTCATTAGATTAACTTATATTTTGGCCTGCCTTGTTGACAATCATTAACATTTAAACCAAGCCCACCGCCGCTTTGAATACATGTCTGCTTTACAGTAATTATACAATCGTCTATATTAACTGTCCATCGAAGTCATTACGACTTCCATTCACAGTTATCTCCACTGTGGGCCAGCGCAGCTCTCAACACTTCAAGGGTATGCAATTCAGTTGGGGAATCCAATGCTCTTTTTCAATAACTCGACTTTGGTTTTGCACTTTAAGTGCGGTTGAATGATTTAATTAAAGCTGATTATTATTTATATTCGACAATCGATTTTTTGAAAAGGTCTAAATCTGCAGTTCTTGTTTATTTATTTCACAAATACTCTACAACAACAACAATAACAACAACAAAAATAATAATAATGATGCTAATAATAATAATAATAATAACAACAACAGCAACAACAACAACAACAACAACAACAACAGCAACAACAACAGCAGCAGCAGCAGCAGCAGCAACACTAGATGCCAAAACTAAAGTATCGCCTATCTCCACCTCCTAAAAAACCTCTCGAGGACAAAAAGGACAGTGTTATATGACTGTAAATGTAATGTATGCACATTGTTCCTACAGCAAAATCTAATATCCTTATCTCGATGGCTTTCACATTGAACATTTTTACAATGAAGTTAGGGCACGACCTCTAGGTTTTCATAATAACAAAGGGCCGAGATTAGGGAATAGATGTTGCTCTTTCAACCAAGGCATGAACCCATCAAAGTACAAACATATGTTGACATGACGCAACTCAGGGGCTCGTTGTACGTGCACTGCAGAGTAAGCGGTCACCGCGCGTCAATATATAATCTTACCCCTTCCCCACCGCTCTTCAAATATCTTTCTCATTGTGTTTCTGAGCGGGCAATATCGATAATACTGACAGTGACTTCAATCAAAATCAATAGTCCGCTTGAGGACAAGGTCTGAAGTATACTTTTGGAGAGCGGGTAATATCGATAGCTCATCAAGCTCACATTATTGACACTGACATTTATCAGAATCCATAATCCGCTTGAAGACTAGTTATAAACGTACACTAGACTTGCCCGCTTGAAGAGTAAATATGAACTATACTTTTGGCGAGCGGGTAATATTGAGAGCTTTTAAAGCTCATAATATTGAAAGTAGAATACATGTCTGAGTCAGAATTATGGTCTGCTTGAAGCCTTGACCTCGGTATCTTCAGCGAGCGGACACTGTCGATAGTTTATAAAACCCCATGACATTCAGAGTCCACGGACTGCTTCTGGACTTATGTGGATCTCAGAATCTTTTGTGGCCGGGCGATATTGATAGTTTATAATAACACTTGCGACACTGACAGCGACATCAATCGGAATCTATTGCGTGTTTGAGTACGCGATATCGGTATATTAATAGAGCGGACGATATCGGTAGTATAAAAAACTTGGAGCGCGCGGGGTATTCAAAATCCATTGCTTGCTTGGGGACTAACCTAGATTGAGAGAGAGAGAGAGAGAGAGAGAGAGAGAGAGAGAGAGAGAGAGAGAGAGAGAGAGAGAGAGAGAGACAGACAGACAGACAGACAGACAGAGAGAGACAGAGAGAGAGACAGAGAGAGAGAGAGAGAGAGAGAGAGAGAGAGAGAGAGAGAGAGAGAGAGACAGACAGACAGACAGACAGACAGAGAGAGACAGAGAGAGAGAGAGAGAGAGAGAGAGAGAGAGAGAGAGAGAGAGAGAGAGAGAGAGAGAGAAGCCAGCCGGAGCTTCAGGGAGCCAGCTGGACGCTCCAACATGATTGTGGTCAACGTCCGATAAATCTGTTATCTCATCTTGGTCAAAGTCTGGCGAGGAAGCCATGTACCATGGAGCTAGAGTCATGCAATTTACTGACAAGTCTTTCGTGTAGTACCATGGAGCTAGAGACATGTAATTTACTGACAAGTCTTTCGTGTAGTACCATGGAGCTAGAGACATGTAATTTACTGACACGTCTTTCGTGTAGTACCATGGAGCTAGAGACATGTAATTTACTGACAAGTCTTTCGTGTAGTATCATGGAGCTAGAGACATGTAATTTACTGACACGTCTTTCGTGTAGTATCATGGAGCTAAAGACATGTAATTTACTGACACGTCTTTCGTGTAGTATCATGGAGCTAGAGACATGCAATTTACTGACAAGTCTTTCGTGTAGTACCATGGAGCTAGAGACATGTAATTTACTGACAAGTCTTTCGTGTAGTACCATGGAGCTAGAGACATATAATTTACTGACAAGTCTTTCGTGTAGTACCAACGCCATCTCTCTATCTAAATAGATCTTCTCTAAAGGAGGTCTTGATGATAGTATTAAGACGGCAGATTAGAACAACCCGAAGTGAGAAAACTCAACACAACAGCGGTAGGAGCAGCCGTCACAAACATATCAGGGTGATAAATAGGGAAATATCCCGAGAAGTAGCCTAATTCAGTGGCTTGTACTGGCTGGACACAGACTAAGAACATACACAACGATGTCGGCCAATAACGACATGTATTGAAACTTTCGCTAATGTATTTGCAGCTTCTGCTAGCTGGTCAAGTGGTCAGAACGTACGACCAGTGCCTACATCGGCCTTGAGCGGTGCAAGGTCCGAGAGGTATCGATGACGACTTGCTTTAGAACAGGCGAGATCTATGGAGAAGTGCAGGTTGGTCGCCTCAGTTCTGTATCAACTGACGCCCTGACTCTGTGAGCCTAGTTGGGACTCCCTGTCTCACCAAGGACGTTGTGATAACAATAATGATGGGAAGATAACAATAATGATGGGAAGATAACAATAATGATGGCAGGAAGAAGAGCATCAACAGATACAAAATTAAAAAGCATGGCATATAATAATAACAATAATAATAATATTAATAATAATAATAATAAAGATAATAATAATAATAATAATAATAATAATAATAATAATAATAATAATAATAATAATAATAATAATAATAATAATAATAATAATAATTCGAACAACTACAGTCCCATGTCATTGTGCGAGACCTGAGACCGCTCGGGTGCAGCTGGAGCGTCCAATTAGTCCTAGATCTAAACCGGAACCGAACAAGTTACTAGAGGGAAACAACTTGAGGTTTGAGTACGGGCTTCTGATGGTCTCCTACAGCCTGAATAAAATGAAGAGTCTCGCTTGAGTCCTGCGATATGTTGAAGGCTTAATCAAATACATGGATTCGTTCGCATTGTAAATAAAATATTGGATGTTATCCAAGTGTTTTTCACACAATGGTGAGAAAAAAGGGGATATAATCGTGAATTTTCAGACAACTAGAAGAATCGAGTCATCGGTACTTGGTACATCGTATGAATATACCGCTCTTTGAGTGAGGCTAACTATTTTAAATCAGTAAAGATTGAAAAGGGGGGAAAAGGGTTTGTCAAACCAGTTTCTATTTTTCCCATGGTCTCGAAAGATGTAATTCAATGTTTCAACAGTGCAACACTAAAATTGTCTGAAAAGCTCTTGCTTTAAAAAGAAGTTAACCATTTCCAAAAGAATTTAATAAGAAGTAAGTTTATCCAAGAGTTGAAAATTATTCAAACTTTGTGATTATTATTATTATTACCTAATAGGCTCTTTAATGCTGCCCCATTTCAAACGATTTGTAAAGTGGCTCGGAACAAGTTGTCTGTCAACAGACGCACTACAAGCAGCAAGTACTAGAAGTCGGCTCGATGGAACATCCCGGCAGCCGGTACAGAACCGCACCAGGAAACCGAAAGTAGGTTTGCCGCCCCCACCGCCTATTGAGCTTCAAACAATCATCACGGACGCCCAGGTAGTTCAGACACGGTAGCTCTAAAAAGCGGTGGTCAGACAAGATAGAAGTTCTCAATCACATATTACATGTAAAACTGAGAGACTCTCTCTCTCTCTCTCTCTCTCTCTCTCTCTCTCTCTCTCTCTCTCTCTCTCTCTCTCTCTCTCTCTCTCTCTCTCTCTCTCTCTCTCTCTCTCTCTCTCTCTCTGTCTGTGTCTGTCTGTCTGTCTGTCTGTCTGTCTGTCTCTCTCTCTCTCTCTCTCTCTCTCTCTCTCTCTCTCTCTCTCTCTCTCTCTCTCTCTGCTTCTCCTCTCTCCGTCTATCGCTTTTGTTATCTCTCCATAAATTTTTATACGTACATGTATTTAATACATTATAGCGGAAAAAAATTGATTTTTTATTAGTAAACAAAAGAAACCGTTCCTCACAGTGAATATATCAAAGTAAAATACAAATTCAAGAAAAAATATCTAATTAACGAAACAAAAGTCTAAACTACTACATGTATCTTTCAGAGACAGTCAAATCCAGTTGTTAACGTTATTTATGATGATGCCCCGTCTCCGGGTTTAAGTGCAGCTCAAGGTTACGAGAAGTTTTTTTTTTTTTTTATTCCGTTGACAAGACCAAGTCTGTTAAGCTTTATGCACATACACACACACACACACAGTCACTAATCTGCAAAGCGACTGATAGAATAAGAACTACACTTTATGACTAAAATCAGACCAGAATCTCTACGATGTCCTAGTTCCCCGATGTCCACCCATGAATCTCGGACAATGGAAAAGTTTAATGGTCAGGAAGAGGACTGCAACCAACATGTCCAGCCCCTAATGAGTCCAAGTTCCCACCCGCAGCTCGCTGAGACAAACTTGACCGCCGCACCTAGTAGAATAATCAACCTATTTCTGAGACTCGGTCCAGACGGCGGTCAGTCTTGAACTTTACGACGAGGTCAATGTCCATGATTTGTGAGGGACTTCCTCGTAAAGTTAAGCAGGTCGGCTGAAACTGGTCCAAGAACGACGAGCCAAGGAAACGTTTGCGATGCTATTGAAAGTATGTATGGAACATCTCCTTCTTTTTCTATTATTCTAACCGTGGTGTTATCTAGGGTGGCAAACTTTGCTTTCCCTTCAATTCGCTGATCTCTGATCGTGCAGTGGTGTGTCTGAACGATTTCGGTATCTCAGTGAATGAGTGCACGCTCCATCGCCTGATGGACTCCTACACAGCTAGTAGCGTTCTCTAAGTCCATGTTTTGTTTAGACTTGAATGAGAATACTTAGAGAGGACGGACGCGGTTATATTCCTGGTTTGTTTTCGTTTTTTTTTCCTGCTCATTCCTTTTCCTACTTTTATTATAGTGTTGTTAAAGTTTATTTCGCGCATGCAGTTAGATGCAAAACAAAGAAAGGCAGCCCAATAGGGATTAGCACGTAATACATTCATTTCATTCGCTATGAAAAGTCTTTAGAAAGAACTGACCAAGGAACTCTGAGGAAGATTTTATTTTCAGACATCATGAACTCACTGGGAAAAATTATGACAAATAAAGACAAACAACTAAGTCTGTACTTACTTCATCTGTTTTAGAAGATCCTTCAAACAGTTTGCTATGAGGAACCGTAATAAAGTTCATAAACAAGAACTGAGATGTGCACTGCCTAGCGGAATATCATGTTATTTACACTTTCTTGAAAATGAGCGTTTGCAATGATCTATAAATAGATTTGGATTTTACAGTATTATCTAACAATTTTTATTTGCACGCAGCTCTGATATAAAAAAAAAAAAAAAAAACAGGCTGGAGACTGGGATAGTCGATAATTTATCACTATCGAACAGTCGGAAACAATATCTGATCGACTGAATGGAGTTTGACAAACCCAGTCCACCACGGCGGTCTTCGGAGGACTTTCGTCTTTACCTCTGTTCACAGTTCTATCTAATTTCAGTACCAAGGTGAATAATTCTAGAAATTAATTTTACTTACGTTAAAAGAGTGATATCAGAAAATCAAAAAGTTAAATTGCTGTTTTGTCAAAAAAGAAAAAAAAAATTAAGTGGAATGTAGGCTCTCGCCAAGACTGGTCAACCCTGTAGTATTTTGTCAGCGTCAGACCGGGTAGCTCCCCGACACGCTCAATGTAAATTGGTACTTCGGATTAAAAAAAAAAAAAAAACACTTAAAAAATGTTACATCAGTTCAACTCACGTTTCGACGAATCAACTAGATCTAGCGTCCCATCGGAACACCTGGTATTGGTGATGTTACTCGAGCTCAAGAATTGAGGTCTTGGATGGAGAAAATCTACCAGGATATGTTTCCCCACTAATCACAGTTTAAAGACTGTCACAAGCATGATAAAAAAAAAATGGTTCCTCTAGCCACGTGTGGCCAATGCGGACTTGCCAAGTCTGCACATTACAGCTTCGTCTATAGATACAATTTAGAGTTTTTGATTCAGAATTAAACCTTTCTTTCAAGTTTGGTAGAGTTTCATTTAATTTAGTTGCTGGGTCAGAATAACAGCATGCTTGCCAGATGGAGTTTACATTTTTAAGTATCGATTTTTTGGTTTTTGCTCGGACAAACTAAAACGGTGGCGTAGAGTAATATCCCTTTGATAAGGCTGCGTTTATTAGTTCATCTGCACTATCATTATCATAAAAACTTGCTCTACCACATGAGAGAGACTCCAGAGAAAAAAACGGGTTGAGCTTGGTAAGGGAATCTTTTAAGCAAAATCTAAAAAGTCTAAAATATTTGACCTTTTTTTTTTTGTCAGTTTAAAATTTTTGTTTAACTGTGCAATGCATAGAAATTATTCGTTTAAATTACATTTGTGTTAATATCCAGTGAAAAAATTTAACTAAAAGTACGCCCTTTTATTCTGCATTAAAAACAAAGAACCTGCCTCAAACACTGACACTGGGCAGTGATAGATTAGAATTAGTCTTGTTTTTGTGTAGTGTAAATAGCGGCTGACACCCTCTGCTCACACTTAGAGTTTACAGCCATCAGCCAAAGCTTCAAGCTTTTGAGCTATATTCTTTATGGGAGCTATGCATATTTCTTTCAAAAAATCGCCGATCAGAAAAATAAATAAGAGATAGAGAGAGGCTGACAGATAGAAATGAATAGAGGGAGGGGGAGAGAGAGAGAGAGAGAGAGAGAGAGAGAGAGAGAGAGAGAGAGAGAGAGAGAGAGAGAGAGAGAGAGAGAGAGAGAAGAGAAGTAGATGAATAACACACCAATCAAGCAATCACACCAACAAAACACACAATATTGCTCCCCTCACCTTGGACTCTGCTATTCCTAAAAAAAAACCCAATAAAGTCACTTGGTATATCAATCTCCAGTCAAAAGAGACACTGCCCTGCTCCCAGACTTGTGGAACTTTTACTATCTAGAACAATTGTCGCTAGATCTATATCGATAAAAGAGACGCTGCTCCGCTCCAAGAGTTGTGGAACTATTACTATCTAGAACAATTGCTGCTAGATCTATATCGATAAAAGAGACGCTGCTTCGCTCCAAGAGTTGTGGAACTTTTACTATCTAGAACAATTGTCGCTAGATCTATATCGATAAAAGAGAGGCTACTCCGCTCTCAGAGTTGTGGAACTTTTACTATCTAGAACAGTTGTCGCTAGATCTATATCGATAAAAGAGACGCTGCTTCACTCCAAGAGTTGTGGAGCTTTTACTATCTAGAACAATTGTCGCTAGATCTATATCGATAAAAGAGAGGCTACTCCGCTCTCAGAGTTGTGGAACTTTTACTATCTAGAACAATTGTCGCTAGATCTATATTCATAAAAGAGAGGCTACTCCGCTCCAAGAGTTGTGGAGCTTCCACATTAATGATTTTCACAAGATGAATTTGTCTGTGTCGAGATACAGGCAACAGTGCCTATGTCCAAAGGTGTCGACCGGACAGAACTGACGATATCACACACTGGCAGTCAAACATTTGGGAAAGATTGCAAGGCCTTGAGTGGACATCTTCGGTCATCGGCTGATCATGTACATGATATAGATAAAAGTGAACACAAGTACCAGAGTGTGTGCATAGGTGACGAGAAATCTGGCGCGATACTGATACCGATAGAGATAGGTTTAAAGTCAACACTGCAGGTGGGAGACACGGGGGGAAGGGAGAGAGAGTGAGAGAGAGAGAGAGAGAGAGAGAGAGAGAGAGAGAGAGAGAGAGAGAGAGAGAGAGAGAGAGAAAGGAAGAGGATATTATCACAGTCTCTGCGCTTTAGTTCCCCCCCCCACACACACACACACACTTGTAGTACGGCTTTATCATACTACATGCATTTGAATACAATGACTGGTGACAGGAGGGAGGGAGAGAGAGAGAGAGAGAGAGAGAGAGAGAGAGAGAGAGAGAGAGAGAGAGAGAGAGAGAGAGGGAGGGAGGGAGAGAGAGAGAATGAGAGAGTGAGAGAGAGATGATCGGGAGGAGGAGGAGGAGGAGGAGAAGAAGAAGAAGAAGAAGAAGAAGAAGAAGAAGAAGAAGAAGAAGAAGAAGAAGAAGAAGAAGAAGAAGAAGAAGAAGAAGACGAAGACGAAGAAGAAGGAGGAGGAGGAGGAGGAGGAGGAGGACGAGAAAGAGGAGGTGGTTGGTGGGTGCAAGAGGGATCTAAATGTAAAAAGATCAATTCATGAACTCCTTAGACTAAAGTTAATTTTGTGGGACAGGAAAACGAGGAGTTAGGAGTTCGGACTGTTTTTTTTTTTTTTTACATCATTCCACGTCTACAAGAGCATTAGCATGAAGCTAAGACTTTCTGAGTTCAACTGTCACAAGCTTGGGTTAATTGTCCTTTCATCCTCTGTGGCAAAGCCGTGTAGTACAGACATTCTTACAGACGCGGTAGCATGTCTCTACACTCCCGCCAACAGCTTGCCTCCAAACGCTGAAGTTGGTTGTAGCACATCCAACGTGAAACAAAACTTCAGATATCGCCAGAAATTCTTGTAGTGGCTGTATGGTAACCCGCTCGCCATACGGTGAGCATTGCGTGGCCCGAGTCTCGCACCAACTGGATGTCTTCATCTTTTTAGCTGCATCCTGCTCAGCGCCGCGGGGTCGTTTGGTGACATTGGGGACGGTCTGAGGTCACATTGTAATGGGCAGGCTATATCAAGCTTTAAACCAATCTATCAATGAACCTTTTGGCGAGCAGGGAAGACAGATGGTTGACGTGAGAACAGGCGATACTATTACGAGGATAGGTTTACTAGATAAATATAATCTGCACGTTTTCTATTTGGACTCTAGTTCGCTAGTATCGGACCAGTATTCAGAGAGACGATGTAAGATAGGGAGACAAATTAATAGACGTAATTATAGAAATATATAAAGGAGAGAGAGAGAGACAGAGAGAGAGAGAGAGAGAGAGAGAGAGAGAGAGAGAGAGAGAGAGAGAGAGAGAGAGAGAGAGAGAGAATGAACGAATGACTAACTTTACATGCCGAAAAGCTACAAATGATTATAATGCTTACACTAGGCCCTGCGCTCTTAAACATGTTAATAAAGGCAATAATATGATCCTGGTGCAAATATTAACTATATTGTGTTTAAACTTGCACAGTTTAATAGTTTAATTAATATTACAAATATTTTTTTCCTGGCTGGTTAAACGTTCTCTATAATCAGAAGTGAACTGTGTAAAGCTAGAGCCAGATGTAGCGAGTCAAACTTTTCTGGCAAGCGCCGAGTTGCTAATGAATGAAACGCTGACAAATGTTTTAACACTAACGATCTCTGCATTCTCACGACCCAGAGACGAAATCTGCACGACCTTATTATTTGCCGTGCGAGGTCTTGTTTTTTTGTTCTCATTGCAGGTCTCCTAAGTTCCTTTCACTATTGCTCTTAAAACACGGCGGTGTCTATAAATAGATCTAGTCCTCGGCCGAACGCGCGCGCACATTCCGGATCGAACGACACAGTGAAGTCCAAAGTCCACGGCTACCGGTGTTTTGCAGGTCATGCTGTACGTCCGTCCGCCACCCTCCCCCCCTTCCCTTTCCAGAAAGTCAGGGTCACTATGAATACAATGTCCTGACTAACGACTCATAAGTCATATCTAAGCCTCCATGACTCTGACTTTTTAAGGCTTAGTCAGGGACGTAACACTGAACAGATTTTCTTATTAACGAGTTTTAAATAAGCTCAGTCGACTGCCAGTCATAAACCTAGTTGGAAACAAACGGAATGAATTGGAAGGGCACGCGCATACATATGTATAAATTATCTTGTGTTAAAGGGAAAGGAGAGATACTTAGTTTGAAAGACAATTTGGACATATATATATATATATATATATATATATATATATATATATATATATATATATATATATTATATGTAAAGTTTTCGTCCTAGATAAGGAAGATAGCGGGAGGTGTCGGTATTTAAGCCAATGTAGTGGGATTGTTCTTTTCCTTCCCCTGATCAGCAGTGTTTTATCACGCTTGTTGTGTCAATTATGTCTTATAATAAGTATTTTTTTTGTTCACGCCTATTATGTCTCGAATCTGGATGCATCATACTATATTTTCTTTTCACCCATATTATGTTCTGAATCAATAGTTTATTTCTCCTTTTATTTCATACATATGAGTTTTTCTTGATCCAATATCTTGGGATATATATATATATATATATATATATATATATATATATATGCATCTGCATTTTCTCCAGCCTGTTTCCTCAGCTCTATGAGTGTTTCAAATCACCAGTGCTGTATCTGGTATCAGCTGTTAATACTACTGAACTTAGAGCTCTCAGAGTTCTTTATACAACCAGTTGGATTGTGTTATATCACAGTGGGAGGGAGAGAGATGGTTCACATGATTCTATACTGTAACACAGAGAGAGGTTAATTAGATAAAAAGATAAATTTATACGAAACAAATTGGGACACTACAATATTAAAAAAAAAGAAAAGAAGAATTGTTTCTCATTATCCTCAGAGTCTCTTCACCTCAAAACATCCAAATCAGAAACTGTGCTGAATTTCACTTAGCTAAACAATGTTGAAGTTTCTCACCAAGACTAAGTGTAAAGAAAATATTATAATAAAACAAATGTGGGCTTACCTCAGAACTTGTGTTTCCTTGGGGATTTGCCTCAGAGATTATGTGAGATGACTGTGAAGTTGAAGCAAAGTTCTGGCAATAGATGCTCTAAAACTAAAAGGTATCCAGATTTTTGAACTAGTTGAGATGGGACTTGAAGACTCAATCTGCTGTTTCCAATTTAAAAAAAAGATTAACTCACACCATACACTTATATCATTGTGAGTAAAGATATGAAATCTTGCTGGTCTTAACAAGTCCAAAACTCTGAGTTTGATCTTTATGGTATGATACTTGATGATCTGATCTTCACTTTGTAATTTTACACTGTCATATACATGCGAATTAGTATTGATGTCTTCAAACGTCTCAGACACATGTAATGTAATGAATTCAAAACAAATCTGAAATTTTTTCATGAATCAATTTAACATGTATACTAAAAGGTTTGACTATACATAGGTGAGCTATTCCTTTCCGGCAATACCATTTAAAAAAATATAACTTTTCTTTTTTTTTTCTTAACTAAAGACATTTTGATATCACTATATTTCAGAACTTGGGCTTAAAACCCTTACATTGCAGATTTAAAATATTACCACGAACTACAGGTTTAGGTTGTTGTAATCATTTCAATAAGGACCTACAGAATGAGAATAATATTGACCAATAAATAGAAGTTCGAGTCCAGCATTATCACATTAATATCCTTTATATCACAGCCTCCTTTCCTTCATGATTTTATTTATTCCCGTTCCTTTTTTTGCTATCTAATGAAAGGGAAAAAAGATCTTTAAAAAATTCAACATCTCTATGAAAGCTGATGGTCATCAATTGATTTGATCCCTCACCACTTGATAAAATAATTGTTTTGGTCAGGCGACATTGTACCTTTAAAATCTTTTAAAACCTTATATAACAAAAAGTTAATTTTTTTTTTTACAAACATTTATTTAAAATTTCAACTTTTAAAAACAAAATCCCATATCATATTCAATCCAAATCTTCTTAGAAGAAAAGTTTTGGACTAAGCAATTTACACTGAAGCAACAACATTCTGTCTTCAAGTATTGAGTTCTTCACTTTATCATCAATCTAATACTACTACTACTACTACTACTACTACTACTACTACTACTACTACTACTACTACTACTACTACTACTACTACTACTACTACTACTACTACTACTACTACTACTACTACTACTACTACTACTACTACTACTATATTAGTATAATAAAAATATAAATTATTAATAATAATTAATAATTATATAAAGCAATTTATTGAATAGTACAACTAGTAGTAGTGATAGAAGTGTCATCATCATTAAAGTAACAACAATTATGGTTAGAAGGACCTCTTGGTCCATATAGATTAAATGTGGACTAGATATTATCTAGATTTTTATCTTGTTTTACAATCTAGGCCTATATACCGTTCTTGTAGCTGTACTCGATTATTGTCAAACCTCTTTTGCCCCATGTTTCATTTCCCCCCCCCCCCCCTTTTTTTTTTATTTTATATAAATCATTCTTGTCCTAAATCTTCGGTCTGAACCCTCTAGGTGCACAGTGGATGAAGATTTAGATCTAATCTGGAAAAATCTCAAACAACACCAACCAAGCAATATTCATCAAATCATGACTGCAGTAGATGCGGCTTATCACAAAGAAGGGAAAGGTTAATTCAGACTAGATCTAAATCTAGCTTGGTGAGTCCTATTTTACAAAGATCTAGAAATCTAGAAAAGAAGTAACAAAAAACTGAAATGAAGGAAAACAGAAGAGCGGC
The DNA here is from genome assembly GCA_033675545.1 of Elysia crispata. Classification (NCBI taxonomy): domain Eukaryota; kingdom Metazoa; phylum Mollusca; class Gastropoda; family Plakobranchidae; genus Elysia; species Elysia crispata. The sequence continues at coordinate 94,523 of JAWDGP010006542.1, forward strand.
CTTTACCACAGTCCTAGTCTCCGCGAGAACCTAATAATCCTAAAGGCTTTTCTTGACTAGGGGCTTACACACAAAGTGGATAAGCACCAGATTTACGCACTTGATAAATTGACTTGACAACAGCAATGCTTTATAAGTTGTAAATTATAATCAGCAAACAAAGTCAAGGTGAGTAGAACACATTGAGAGTTGATTTCGGTGAATTAGTTCCGTGAAAGCGAAAGTACAGGCAGTGATTTTTTTCTTGCCCAGTCTTGGAAACGGACATGATTATAAAATGCTTTTAGAGTAAGAGTTGTCATAGTTATCAACAAGGAATAAACATGCTTTAGCGTCAAGATTCTTTTTCCTTCATTATTATTGATGATCAACATAATGCATGAATTAAAAAAAAACAGATTGTGCTTGTAATATGCTTTTAATGATTGGTTATTTTATGTTAACTTTTCCACCATCATTAGAAATTAAACACTGCTAGGATTAATTTTTTTTTTTTTTAACTTCTTATCATGGCCTAAATGCTCAGGTAAATTTTCTGAAATTTCGTGAATTTGTAGCAATGTGTACTACGAATAGTTAAAGCTTACATATTGCAATAAAAAGTAACGCAATTCATACTACATAATATGTGATAACAATGAATGTTTTCTGTGTGTCTATCTATCTGCCTGCCTCTCTGCCTCGCCCCCCACCTCTCTCTCTCTCTCTCTCTCTATTTAGTTTGAAAATTAATAAAAAGAATTGATTAAAGTGCTCAACTGCGGAAGATTTTCAATAGTTCTAGACGATCTAACCTTAAAAGTCTCTCAATGGAACTATCTATCTATCTGTGTATCTATCCACCTATCTGTCTAACCATCTATCTATCTATTTTTCTATCTATCCACCTATCTGTATATCTGAAAAAGAGAGAGAGAGAGAGAGAAACAAGTAAGAGGCGGAAAAATAACATATTTACTAGCTTATTTACCAATTTATGTCCGTCTGTTTATCAGTGTATACTTCCATACATTAATGGAGGAATGAGTCCTAGATCCTGTTATGTTGTATTGATATTATCCATTATGTTCCTTGTAGTAATTTATTTCACTGAATCGTACTGTATTTCTAAACATCACGAAGATAGTACAACTATGTCGCAACTGATTTCATTATCATGTGAATATGTTAAGATACATTGCTTCATCTCAGGAGCCTTCCTGAGCTTTACTGAGCCTTCTTGAGCATTTGCCTTTAATGCATGAATGAATAAAGTTATAGACACTGTCTCCTGCCTTCATTCCATGAGATATGAGAAGATAGAGAGTGAAAGAACACGTAACCATCCAAAATAAGAACCCTAAGCTCTGTCGTTGAGCATTGAAAGCCACCGGGCCATCCCCGCCCCTCCCACAATAGCTTTCACTACCTTCCTCTCATTTATTAAAATTGAAAAAATGCGACATGTGAGTGTAATGAAATCTATCGAAGTTACAGTACTCGTGATTTTTTTTTTTTGAGAACATTGCCTGGGACAATGAATTTTTACGAGTAAAAATTTTATTTACTTGATATAAAGTGGATTTTCATATAGCCTAGTCATTTCTTTTGCTTGTTTGTGAGTATGGTTTCACGCATCATCATGAAAATCAAGATTTCTTGGTTCAGGAACCCAGCATTTTTCGTTTTCAATTAATGGATGTGAATCAAATATAACATGTTTGGTCAAATTTTAAAAGATTTGACGTGGAGCCAGTTGACTGTACCACCATTTTCATCCTCTTTTTTAATGAGCTCAGTAGCCAAAGATTTAAAACCAACGAAGTCTTCAGTCCCCATTCTTCTATGTGAGGCTTTTGGTTACTTGGCTTTGTCCGTGCATTTCGAGAAATGTCTGTCCATGCAGACATTGAGAAACAATGTCTGTGTTTCTTCTGGTGCTCAACAGCTGCATGCAGAGAGTAAGCTTCCATCATTGAGTGACCCGACTGTATCTATTGGCATGATAAACAACAAAGTACAACATTGTGAGGACTTTCACGTTTCTGTTTCTGCCTGAGAAAGTATCTGAAAAGGTGCTGACTTCACGAATTTCTTTTGGCAATGATGAGAGTCATTCATAGAGATATGATGCTATTTCTATTACTGCATCTTTTCCCATCAACTTCAGTTCAATCAAAACAGTGACCATAAATGAACCAACAACAAATAGTGCTATAATCAATTACTTCGTATTAGGCGTAAAAATTATTGGAGATTGAGTCACCAAATCTCGAATAGAATACCCGATACAAAGTGAATTCTATTTAAAAAAAATAGCACCAAAATGGCTGCAAAAGGGATAAACACGGATGCACCAAGCATTGCTCACAACAAAAACAACAATGCATAGTCTATCTACTCACAGTCAATGCACCGATGGTTAGAGATAGTTCCTGAGAAGGCAGAGTTAAGTAACGATAGGCTATACCACAAACGCTTCGAGAAGAATAAAGAGTCACGAGATAAAATTCTAAATGTTTTAAGTGATGACTGCTTTCACACTTCACATACATGTATCTAACAGGATGATGGAACAATATAAACTAGAGCGTGCGGTTCTTCCCCCCCCCCCCCTTCCCCCAGAAGAAAGCGTGGGGGGGGGGAGAATTAAAAAGAAGAGCCCAGTGTGGTGTGGGTGCAAAACTTAAAGGAAGCGAACCATGAAATGCATATGGCGTGGGTGCAAAACTCAAAGGAAGCGAACAAGAAATACATGTAAATACCGAATATTTTTATCACGATTGATCTGAAATATATGCATTCCTTAAAAGATAAATCGCTTCAGCATGTTTTAACGAAACGAACTTGATCACGAAGCTTGCGAGATGTGCAGCGAAAATTATAGCAAGATCCAATCTGCTTAAGTCAAGGTGTCAATAAAAATTACCAATCTATGAATCAATTGAAAACTTTTATCTTAAATGGTTTTGAAAATCTAGAACTAAATATGGTTGATTGTGTGCAGTAAATTTTTTTTTATAAATTTCTAACGTTACCATAGTTTATATATTCATTGAATCAGCAAGAGTTCCCTTTATCGCCGATCAACATAGTGCTCCGACTTGAACGCCTCGATTGCCTCTCTGATGTTCGGTGATAACAACCAAAATATTTAAAACTTTATGAGTCTGTAAGGGTTTCCAAAACATTTTTTTTTTATAGCTTATGTTCATTTCTCTAGAAATTAAAATAGATCCAATGACGTTCATATGAATTAAGCTAACTTGAACTTAAAGCATTTTTATTACCTAGGCCCTATCTTTTCTCAAAGTCTAATGTCTCAAATTTACATCTGCTAATGTAGAACTGGTTCTAGATCTAGTAGCCAACATTTTATTTTTATTTCAATATATATTTTGTGAAATTACGTATACTTATTCATCATTTTAAGGATGTAAAGGACAAAGATGAGAGATGGACTTTCAGCGTCAGAAAACACACAGGCTTCAACACGTGGACCTGTCAAGGAAAGGTTCTATTGATGCACTGCTTCAAGAATCTGTCCATTTCATCAACTCTCTACCAAACTACTTCACTACCAGCTCGTGCTCAGGGAGAATAATTCTTTTTGAAAATGTAAGAAGCAGACTTTTAAAATTTTTTTTTTTATAGATTTTATTAAATATCAACTTCCTTTTTTTCATTTTATTTTTTAAGATGACTTCTCAGAGAGGCATGTAAACCTGAATCTTCTGTAGGTCCTTGCCTAGAATTGCTTAATGCCAGTTCATCACCAAGGTAAATTGGCAGCCAACACCGACTCTGAAGCTTCATTGGATACCAAGGAACATTTTCACGGTGATTTTCCTTTTTGTTTCCACCCAAGTCTCTAAGCTGCAGGTAAATAAGCAAGATGAGCTATTTCTAAACAGTTGGACCCAAAAAAAATCCTTTTCTACCACAGCAAGGTGAGTGGAAACCATTTTTTTTCTAAAGGTTAACTATGATTCTGATCATGTGATTTTATAAGATCCTGTTGTTATTTTTAGGCCTGAGATCATCATAATCTAAAAGTAATTATGAATACTTAGATCATAGATTGCTAGGAATTATTCTGTACGCACAAAGCGGTGGGTGGTGGGGGATAGGGGTAATGAAATATTGTAGTCTTACAGCTAATGCAAATTCATCACCTTTTGATTTGTTATCCATCTGAGTCTGTGCATACACTTGAAATGATTAAAATGTGTTGTCTTCCCATTTAATGATTTATCCTTGTGACTGTACAGATTAATATAGTTATTTTTTTTTAAGAATAACATACAATTTACTTTTAAAATTATTTTCATCATCGATATGCCATAATGAAAATCTTGCTCCTTATATGGGTAATCTCACTCAACGATGTAGAATTCTTTACATTGAGGTCCAAAGTTGATCATGAAACCGCAGCCTCAAAAAAGCATTTAGACGTTGAATTTTTATGAAAACAATTTTCAAAGCAGTTGTGTCCATGGGTTTTGAGAAAAATGAGTTTCAAAAATATTAGTGCTCACATTGCAAACACTACGCAGACATAACAAACCACCAAAAATCACAAAAACGATTGTTTCAAAACATATGCCAAATTTATTGCAATGCTTCATCAAGGAAGATTGATTACATAACAAAATATCAAAAGCTTAACCGATAAAACACGTGTCTTTTCAGACTTATATCTGCTGTCACTTGTCGGTTCACTCACTTTTTTGCCAGCACATTATTATTATTGTTGTTACAGTTGTTGTCAATAGTGCTGCTACTGCTGTTGATTATAACTTTAAGTTATGCACCATACATATGTTGTACATCTTTCTCTCTCTCTCTTCTATGTTTTTTTTCCCTTTGACCTAACAGGTGCAGTTTCCTGACTCATCCTATTAATTTTAGATCAAGCTCATTAGCACTCAGATGTTGTAAATCCAGTCTCAACTGCCTTCTTATTATATATAGATTCTCAGAACTGCAGCTGATGCCAGGAGGCCTGTCAAATATTGTACTTGCTAGGGGTAGGATACTCTCCAAAAGACTGTCCAGGCAGTGAAGGAGCAGTTGATCATCTGACGGGCAACCCAAAAACTTAATTCTTCTCAGGACCACCCTAGGAGGAAAAGTCGGAGGGAATATGCCCGGCCTTACCGTTGCCGAGGAGGAGATCCTGGTCAAATGGAGTGCAGCAAGAGCAGCTGCGTGGCAAGGTCCAGGCTATTTTGTCTGGAGAGGATAGGGATACAGCATTCACTAACCATAAACCAAGTGATATGTGGTTGTATTGTTTCCTCAAATTCCGGGTGGAACTGAGTCTGAGGAAAATTCAAGGCTTAAGTGTGCTGTGGGCCCAGGTGACAGAGGGCAGATTGCGGGTGAAGCTAAAGCAGCAGACATTTTGAACATTGTTGGGTTGGATGGAACCAGAATTTTCATTTGTGATGAGATGTGGTTTTCATTCGAGCCCTCTGATACTCACATGCTGGCAGCCAAGTCTGATAAAAAGGTCTATGAATTGAAGAGTGACAGCAGGAAGCAAATCACAAAGCTGCAGGTGATCTGCTTGACTTAACGAATATATACCTGGACCAAAGATTTTTGTCAACTCTCTATTATCTACCCATTTGATACAGTACTCCTATTAATTTTTTATAGTAAGCAATTTTTCTTTTGATGATTTTAATAAATAAATGACCTCAGTTTAAATTCATTAAAAGGACATTGTTCACAGTTTTGTATGTTCTGTTGTGTAGAATAAGTTTAAATGGGCATACTTACGGTATCGACTATGCTGAAGGAAAATTGCTGCTGATAAGGTGACTAATGGTTGTTGGAGCTGACAAATTACTGTTGAAGTGTTGACCAATGTTAACTTGTTTCTTATCACAATATTTTTCACATCTGTGTTTAGAATTGACACCATTACACTGTGACTATTAATAGTACCATTCCTTATGTATATAAAATTCAAACCTAATTGGTTAGGAGCACATAGAAACAAGACTAAGAATCAAGTAAAGTCTTGATGTTGGATTTCAGCCATTAACCGCATGAATTGGCGTTAGGGCACTCTTTTTGGAAGATAAAGGTGTCCTTTTTAAATTATAAATTCTGTAGCATAGTTGTGAAATTTTCATTAAGTTGAATGGATAAACAAAAACAATTAAAATTGGATCAAATTTGTAGACTTAGAATCAGATGATGCACAAAACAGAAAATAGACTGAAACTAACATCTGTAACAGCCATGGGTTCTACACAGCTAGCCATGGGACAGTGTTATTGAATATTGGCTTTCGTTCATAGCAGTTTATATAAAAACAGGCTTCAAATCTCATAGTCCTTGGCTTCAGCCGTGCAAGGAATTTAGCTTTTGCTAATTCTCAGGGAAATCTTGATGTGTTTGAGAATGCAATGGTTGAATGTTTAAGGGTGATTACCATTGTATTTAGATTTACAGCCTTTTCTTGGTTGACTATAGTTAAAACCCAAGATTGTTATAATAATGTATACATGACAGATGATATAGCATCATGTCGAAGGAATTGATACATCAGCTTACCTTTGGCATTGTTCAATGTTGTGCATAAAAAGTCCATGCAAGAAGAGATTTCATACTACATGTAGAATGTTCTGCTTAGATTGACTGATTTTTTTACATGGTATGACATGTTCTGCAGATTATGAAAGTCTTGACCGGTAGTCCTACCATTACCAGACATGCGCTTTAGAGACCATCCATAATTTGTAAAGACTGTTTTGACAAAGTTTCAAATAATGTCTGAACTTTATTTCCAAATTATAAAAGTCCAGGCAGTAGATGAAAAAAAAGTCTGCTTCTCGGCTGTTTGTAGATTTGAAGTCTGCTGTCAGCACCTGGCTGATTATTGGAACTCTGATGCCTAGGCTATCTCAGTATCACAAAGCCTCCAAGTCTGGTGTAATATTATCAAGTGTGATTTTATTTCGAAAATAAAATTGTATACTAATCCATACAATTTACAATGTGTCCTTGAAGTATTATACTATCCGTGCCATAGTGTGAATTGATGACACTGTATTATATCTTATAAACATATGTTTTCAGACAGGCTCCAAAGTTCAGAAGAAAGGATGTCGTTGGCTTCATGTGACGCACAATTCTGTTCTGAAAAAAGATCTGGTGAGTTTTTGTTTAATTTAGTTGCACATTATGTGTCATAAATTTAACTCATTTCAGATTCTGGTAGCCTATATGTTAAAAATAAGTTAATATTTGTCTTACCCTAAAGCCCTAAAAACGATCACAGTGAATTGTAATTTTAACAATTTAGTAGCGGGTATTAGAGTTGCACACAATTATTTATTTCAAGATTAGCTTAAGTATATGTATATATTAATTTTATTAAAACAAAAACCAAATCACAGAAAGTTCTATGGTTTGTTACCTCGTAACTTTTGAAAACTTATTGGCCTACATATTTGTTGTACTGGCTTTTTTCCTTTACAGCCAACAGGATTTTTAATGGTGTTTATGCATTATTTGCCAGTACTTTTACTGGTAAATTGTTTCAGCTAGAGATATTTTTTAAGCTTATCAATGGTTGTGAACCTTTTCCTTAGAAGATTTTTTTCTTTTTTCCATAGGAGGCTGCTTTAACAGACATCTCCGATGAAGCAGTTTTAAAATTTGAACCTATGGTGATGCACGTTCAATGTCGATCTTTGGAGGATGCACGCCAAATGGTGGGCATGTTTGTTACCACTATCACTAGTATCAGTCTCTAATTTATCGGGGGGTTTTTTGTCAAAGAGACAAAAAAAAATTTTTTTTTTCTTTGAGTTGATATCACTAATTTTCTTGAAATGTTGTTGGTTTCATGTCCCTAATTGTCAGTTCAGTGCTGTACTCTAGTGTCCCTAAAGAGTTGGTTAGGGTGCTGTTACAGGAGACAACCATGGCATTATTAAAAATATTTATCCACTTCTCATGCTCAAAATGTGATCCTTGTCATTTGTGAGGTGGCCTGCAATTTTCAGGCTCAATAACTAGCTTGAACAAATTGTGATTTCTATATTTTTTTAAAGCCCTACCTATCCCCTGCATAAAAAAGTTGAAATTTTGAGAATATATTACTGGCTGAGATGTGACCCAAAACTTAACATCAGGCTGGGGAATGAGAAACTTAGAAAAACGTGTTTAAAGTTAGGGAAAGTTTTTATGCAAAGTTGCAGTTATCTTCACAAAAACACCATAAAGCATATTTAAAGTTTCTTTTGGGCTTTGATACTTTTGGACAAGATAGAAAAATGGTTGATGGTTCATAAGAAGCTAAAAAGTGGGAAATCTTGAAAAATTGATTTTTTATGGCTGAAGCCCGATAGCTTGAAACAGTAATTTCGAACATGGGCCTAAAAATCCCAGGCCACCTCACATTTTCCAAGAACTTGGAAAAAAATTCACCCAATTGATTGTACTTTTATAAATTTTTTTACTTAGCAAATTTTTAATTAAAACTTCTGAAAATATAAGCAATTCTTTGCCGATCTATCTCTTATTAAACGCTTCAAATTCCTTAGGACTTACATTACAAGTGTTATTATCCATGTACGTTCACTCAATTTAAATCTAATATGTATATTCTTTTATTTCAGCATCAACTTGCAGTTGCGTCAGGTTTTAGGAACTCAGGAATAACTGTTGGAAGCAAAGGAAAGATCATTACAGTATGTGGAGTTCAACTGTGATGTATCCATCAAGTGGGATTGTAAAAATTTGAACCAGAAGCGTATTTAATCTTGTTAAACTTTATTATCAATTTTTGTCAGGCTAAACATTACATAACATGATTTATCAATCCATGAACAGTAAAGATGATAAAAGTTCCCCACATTCAATTTCTAATTCTAGAGAAGTTAGTCTGCTAAGGACGCAGCGAAAAAAAAATGCTATTCCTTTTTCTTGGGAATAAGTTTTCAAGTAAAATCTGAGGATACTATTCTTATGAGTCCTTCCTTTCTTCTCTCCTGCAAACCAAAAAAAAATTCTTTGTAAAATCATTGAAGACATCCATTGATTTGACCACATCTCTTTATAGCTATAAGTTTATCAACTAATATATGCCTGTATTTAGAAGTGTCCCATTCATCATTCTTAAGTTTTACCCATTATCTTCCTCTAGAAGTAAAAGTTTGTATGGTATTTTGTTATTTTGAAATTGTATCGACAACAAGTGTACCGTTTATAAATTATACAGCAGTACTGAATGTGGCAAAAGATGTTATAGCTTTCATTATTCCTCTCTCCAGGCCATCCGAAGCACACATTCCCTGGAAGTGCCACTTTCATCACAGGGACAAGTTTTGGTTTCTCCACAGGTGAGGCGGGTCAAGACATTGATTTCAGAGAATTTCAATTAAAAGGAACATAACTAAATTCCAACAGTGGTAAAAATACTTTCTAAAGTAATTTCCTTTGTTTTCAAAATGGCTGAATTTGGTGTACAATACCTGTGTGTCAAACCCAACACCAGGTGATAGGGCCCGCTGAGACTTAGTTCATTCCGCCATCTTTAGGGCATTGCTTTGTACCAGTACTATATTCAGTGAAAATAGAGCAGCAAGCATAAACTCACTTTTACTTTCTTTTTGAAATCCAAATATGGAATACCATGCTACGGAAATGCTGTGTCCTATGTCCAATTGTTTCAATAGAGCCTTAAAATTTCTTCATTAATTTATTTTGTGTACATTTTATCTCTTGTTTCATTCTTAAAAAGAGATTCTATATCATGTTCAAGATAGAAGACAGGAATTTATTTGTGTTTATGTTTTTAGCAGAATAGCACTAAGTAAATATGTATACAGTATGTAAAAATAAACTGTAAGGTGTTGTTTAATTATAAAGAATAGTTTTACATCAGACTTCTATGGATCTCTAAACCATTCCAAATTCACATGCACTAGTTGTGATCTAGAAAGTTCTTTGTATTATCCCAATTACAAAACAGCAGCGGCAGCAACAATCACAATAATAGTAATAATAACAGCAAAACAAATACAACTTATATTCCCCTTTTTCACCTTGTGGTCCAAGACTCATATTTAACTCTTTCAAACTTTAATACCGGTACATCCATATTGCAGGGGCAACAAACCATTAAATCTGGAGTGAAAATATGGGTGCTTTTAAAAATATGCCCACATGCCTTGAAAATTTAGTTTATATTAAAAAAGTTAGGGCTTGTTAATTTTATGCTGTATAAGTCTATTCAAAATGGCACATTGGAGCAATTATTTATAATTATTTTAACCCATTGTTTCCTCTTTTTTTTGTGACAGTGAATACAGTGAGGTCATTGGGAGTGAACTATGAAATAGACGTAGACATAAATTGCAAACATATTGATGTGTTTCTTAAACTTCAAACTCACAGTCAAGATTAGGATTTCTGCTGGATGATTGAAATATTCTCAATCAGGTGGTTCACTAATTTAATGTCATTGTTTAATTCTCAGCACCTTGACTACCTCGTAGATTCTGCCAATAGAAAAATGGAAGAAAACACTTTGAGAATAGACAGGTGGGTCAATCTTTCTGTACGCTACATGTACTGCACCTTGCATCTTTCCTTGTCAGACAATTCACATTCTTATACTTCATATCAAATACAGTTATCCCCTGCAGCCATTGATCATTTCTCTCATTTATTTTTGTGCTGCTACTGGGTATAGAAACACTTGTCTTGGCATTAACTAAAAAGATATTTAAGATACGAAGTAAGACCTTTAAACAGAGCATCAGCTGCTGATCTGTCCCAAAATCAACTGAGCACCTCGTCGCTCATACTATAGTTGAATTGCTATCTCCCTTTCCTTCTGGCATAACTTCATAAGCATCTGACAATAGGTGCATTATATAAACAATACAAATGAATGAACACAACACTTGTTGTGATCGACCTTGCATTTGGCTATCAAAATAGAGGATGCAGATCATAATGAAAGATTTTTGGCTTTGTATTTCTGTAAATACTGAACATTTTTTTACAATGTCTAAAGCTGCACATTTTCTTAAATTTTCACATGTCACAATAATAAATAATTAAATCTACTAAGTGAGCTACAAATTGTTATTTTTTTATGTGTGTTTGTACAGATTTCGAACCAGCCTTCAAGATTTGTCTCCTGAAGCCTCCGTGAAAAAGTGCAAGTCATCTCACTCACAGCATGTAAAGGAAACCCAGAAACACGAAGGAAGATTGCAAAGCTCAGACAAACCTTTGCCAAAACATGATATGAAAAACTCTGGAGATTCTGATGACAGTGACGATTTATCTTTGTTCATTTTTGATATTACATGATAGCTTTCAATTCATAACTTGGGATGTTGTGTTTTTTCATTTTTTTTTTGTTTTTTTTTTAGATCAGATGATAAAGTCTGCCATTTGTTGCTGTTTCAAGCTCATTTACAAAGATGTCTGTGTAACTATCAAGTGCAAAAAAAGAACCAAATAAACTCCACTCCACTGAAGTGAGTGAAAGTCACAGATGGTACCCTTAATACTCTTGCCTTACTCTTAGAGATGGTTTTAGAGCCTGAGATAATTTAAACCTACAGCTTTTGTCCATAATTTTACTGAGATTTACATCTCAATCTCATTCATCTAGTCAAACAGAAAGAAAAAAAAACTTGCAGGTTATTTTGTTTGATCTTTTTATTTCAGCTAAGAAAAAATTTACCTGTCAATGGCTATTAATATCATTATTAATCAATTTGATCAGAAAATTGCCAGAATGATATTTTGGATTTTTTTCCCTCCGGCAGTCAAAATTTTCAGAAGTAAATGGGATTATGGCCTCAGCCGAGTCTCTTGTTGCTGCTTCCAGATTCAAATGTATTGACATCTGAAACAAAGCACTTTCACTTAGTTTCAGAGTTTTATAAGCTTCTCAAATAAGTATTCTACCAAGTTATTGGTCTTAATAAACAGAAAAGAACGCTTCCATTTTTTTCTTCCAAAGTCAGAAGTCAGTCTTAAAATGATCATTCAGGTGTAAGATTAATCTTAGCAAAATGCTTTTTCATTTTGTCATGACATGAAGGTTGAGGTCTTTTCAAGTATATGGATAGTGAAACCTGAATAAAATGTACCTTTAAGTTTGGAATAAATTGCTGTTTGTATCTTCATAAAAAATTTCTGAACTGAGAGTCAACTAATAAACATTTATTTTCTTAAAACTTTGGAAACACCAATTCGATCGAAACCTGATATTTAACAAGTGGTCTCCATTCTTTAACTAATATGCAACAATCATTCAAAAAATCTGGCATAAGTCTGAATAATACTGGCTGAAGATATTTATTCTTCCTCTTGCATGTAGTTTTGTACATAAAAAGGATATAAGATTAAGAGACAATCTCAAAAGGTGGTACTTTATAATATAAAGAACCCATACCAAACACTCCATAATCTAATAATCTAGGCAAATATTTCAAATCAATGATGATAAGTTGTTCATTAGATAATGAACATACACATAAGATAAAATTGGGTCTGTCCTGTGCGTACATAAGCAAAATTTATCAAGAAACCATTACTGGTCAACTAATCTGAATGCTCTCAAATTGAGACATTTCTAGGTGTCTTAATTAAACTCGATGGCATCAAGCAATTACATGTAGTACCTATCTGTTGGGTTTTTTTTTTACACAATTCAAAAATATTGCTTCTCTCGTTCCACAAATAACATTAGAGAGCAGAGCTCGAATAATTTAAATATGCAAAATAATTGTAGTGAGCAATCATTACACACTTTGTCAAAACAACCCATCAAAACAAAAGAATCATCCAAAAAAAACTTTTGCTCTACTTAAAAAAAACGAGTAAAAATTAAAATTGGTTAGCAACTTATTACATGTATGTGGAATTGGGGTTGCTTGACTTGCAAGTACTATATATATATATATATATATATATATATATATATATATATATATATATATATATATATTGTATATAGTCTGTGAATGACAATTTAAGAATTTGCGAACTAGATTAGATTATCCACAATCTGGATCTGAACGTCTGCTCAGAGACTAGATAAAAACAAGAAGATAAGTCTTCTACTCTGCATCATCATCATCATGATAAAGCTAGAAAGTAGATTTAGAACAGCTTGCCATGGATGAGACTTACTCATTACTGTGCTAAGGGTTGGCTCACGACAGCCACGACACAACTTGAGAAAATTTTGACCAGTGAATCAATGTCCAAGTTATTAATAGCGGATGCTCTACAACAATTCTAAACGAGACTCGCTGTATTTAATGAAACTCAAGGAGCTGTTGAACTCTTAAATTGACATTAAATTTTAAGAACTTTATCATGACATCAATAAGGCAGCCTAATTTAGGCACTCAAACAGTAAAATATCCTTACAAGGTAGTGAACTTAAGAAAGACATTAAGAAATCCTGCTCCAAGTCAACTGTAACGTGATGCGAGGCGCAAAAGGTGGTGTGCAAGCAAGAATAAAAAAATTAATACTAATACTAGAGGGAAATCCCCATCTGATGAACATTTCTGAAGACACAGCGCATAATTATGATCAACAACAGTGCCAATGCTATGTTTGATGAAATTGAGGCCTTCCACCCAATTCAACAAGTATTGTGTGCAATATATGTCTATTTTGACATTCAGGACGCTCCAATAATGAAAAGCCTTTTAAACACTGTCCAACATATTCTACTGGGCACGTCTGCATGGTTTTTGTATCCATTCATGAGTTTGCTGAAAGAATCTTAAAGCTGTGGGGTAAACATTGTATTATGGATTTACATGTATCATTATGGCACATTGACGCCAGAAGAAAAGAAAGACCGCAAAAAGCAGCTTTCACCATTGTTTTCGAAATACGATATTGATGAGCGGAAACAGTCCCAGCTTGTGTCTATCTGGAGGTCAGTGGACCAGCACAATAATCTGTAGCTAATGTTAGAAGATTAGACTTCTAATGTGACTTCGTAGCCTTGTTCATCTTTAATTTCCAAGACGAGAGCCGCCTTCTATTGAATTGGAAAGGGACACATAATGTACTTGGACAATTTAAGAGTTACGTGCTGAAACTTGAAGTTCCAAAGTGAAAAACCACGGGCTTATACCCTGCATACTTCTATCTTGAAGGTGCTCCACGGTTTTATCAAAAAGTTTTATCAAGCCCACTAAAATACCTGAGTTAGTGAGTACAATGCGTGCAGAGCAGTGAAAACTAGCTGAATTGGATGACAAGGATGAATCTATCCATTTAATCAACAAATCTTTGTCAGTTGGTCGTGATGAATGTACATGTTTCAAGATCACATGATAGACTTAAATTAAGAGTAGATCTAGAATGTCAGATAAGCTCTGTCGTTAGTTTAACCTTTATTATTAATTAGACAAATCGCAACAAATTTACTAGCTGAGAAAGTAAACAGAACAAGGGCCGCTATAGCCAGACCAGGAATTCAGGCAGAGAAGCCTGTCTTCACTTCAATTTAGATGATTTCCTCGATGATAAGGAATTTGAAGAAAATGAGCTTGTGCTCACAGTTAAGAGCCGCGGAGCCAACCGCACCTCATACGCAAATGTAGAAGAGGTGGTCGAAAAGACCGCAGGAATCGATTTGAATGAGAACATCGAGCAGCAGTTCAGCTGCTATCGCCTGGAATGTCCAAACAAATGGTACACGAGGTGCATTAATCAAGAGCTGATAGATAAGCTCAACAATAAAGTAACAAAGAATAGAATAGTGGCAGGAGATCACTAGAGTGAGACTCGTCTGGGTTCCCCCATACTTGCAACTGGAGGCAGTCACTGAATCAAGCCACTGGCCGAGACGGTGTTCGGGCCAGAAGTTAAGGTCACGCGGCCAAACGAGAGGCGTGACTTGAGCCGAGTGGACATCACAATGCCACTCACAGACCCAAGGGGACATCCCCTATTAAAAAAGTAAATGAATGTGGGACCACAGAAGAGGTCCTAATCATGATCTCCCTGAAAGGCAGGAGGCAGAGATGCTATCACTGCCACTCGGCCGAGCATTGGCCCAACCAGTGTAAGAACAAAGCTCAGCAGAGAATGGAGCGTCCGTTGGGGAGGAGGGTTGAACCCGCCTCCGGCAAGGTCGTGGCAGGCGTCTCCTACGCCAGGGTAGCAGGGGAGAAGAAAGCGGCTACTCTGCCACTACCCCTACCACTAACAAAGCCCCCCCCCCCCCCCCCCGCAAAGGCGGCAAAAGACAGCCCAACGTCGCCGCCTCCTTCTGAGAAGCTGGTAGAAATACCGGCAGAGAAGAAAGAACCGGCGTAAAGTCCAAAGAAGGCAGGAGAACCGTCGGCTTCCACTATACAGGAAGAATTGGAAGCAGTGAGAAGGAAGGCCCAGGGGAGTAAAGACCCAGGTCTAGCCGGTCTGTACAGAGACGGCGGAGGAAAGAGGACAGCGGGAGAAAGCCCGTAAATATCGTCTCGAATTAAATCCAAAATGTAGTCAAACTGCTCCTCAGTCATTCGAAAATATTGCTGGAATTTTGCAGGACGAAAATGCAGTTCTTGGACGAGGTGATGGTACTCTCTATATTCACTTCTTCTCTGTAAAATTTCATGCACTGACACACGTCTCTTTCTCTTTCTACGTTGTTTTGTATATAAATACAGAGCTATAATTTCCTCCGTGTCTGACTCTGCATGGGCCATGATTCCAAATTAACAATTTTTAACTCTCACAACAAGAAAAACGCGATCCGCCTCGAAAGCCGTCGACGGTTTTCCGCGTTCGTGTTCGCGCTCTATTCGAATGGCGGAAAAGCTGAAAAGTCGCGTTCGCGTTCGCGCTCTGTATAAACGGAGCTTAACGGAGGAGTCCCCCAAAAAGTAGTTCATTATTTAAAAAAAATTCCAATTTAAAAAATAAAATGGAGCTTAGATTAGTCAGTCTAAACATAAGGGGCGTTACGGGGAAGGAGAAATTCCTTTCCAACTTAGCAGCCAGACTTAAATTAGACTTTATGCTACCGTGGAATGGGGTGACTAAGACCACTTGGGGTGACTAAAACCAGTGATCCAAAATTTATTTTTCGGTTTTAGATATGCATTTGTTCACTTTTGTTAACCAATAATTGTAAAAAATTTGATTATAATATTAAACTGTATTATTAAACTTTAAAATAAAAGTAAATTAGTTCTGCAGAAACCATTCTGTGCAGAGCTACACTTCAATCCAACATGTCTGCCTTTGTTGCTGAAAATTGAGTGTGCATGGTACTGTCAAACTTTGGTGAGTATTTTCAATATTTAACAATAAAATGTGCTAAAATTCAGCACAATGCTTTATAAATAGCTAAATTATTTATTTTTAGTCTATTTTTATTTATTAGACCTAACCATTCATTATGAGCTAGGTGGTCTTAGTCACCCCATCCCAAAATGGCTACGATGGGGTGACTAAGACCACCTCTTTTAGAGTGAAAATCGTCTTGGTTACTCTCAGTACATACATTTTTGCTTTGTTTTTACAGTATTTTTACACTGATTGTGTGGACTAGTTTGCATTTAGACCTAGATCTAAGTTTAAGATGTGGTCTTTGTTATTAGTAGTAGTGTCCCTTGGATCTAAGTACTAGTAAAATTCTTCATACTCTACCGGCTAACAATAACAATTTATATGGTGTTTGTGAAGGGTAAGACTAGAGCTTCTCCTTAAAATATATTTGTTCATATATTTATTTTCATTTATTGTCTTCCTCCAGATTTCTACTCGACATCCAATCTAGATCTCCAAATTGTTCAGCACAATGCCTCGGACATACAAGCCTAAGCCTGGTGCACAAAAGTGTCGACACAGAAATTCTAGCAAAGGCTGCTTCTGCTGTCAAAGACGGAGTTCCCCAGCGTGAAGTTTGTCGAGAATTTGGTCTGAGCCGCACTAAACTCCGTAACCACTTGCAAGTTGTGAGCGGTGAGAAACCTCTTCGCTCCCCAGGGGGACAGAGCGCCATATCTGCAGCGACAGAACGGGCAATTGTTGACCATCTTCTTGCGGTCTCTGAGTGGGGTTTCCCATTCGATTTAATTGACCTGAGAATGGTCGTTAAAAGAGTGCTCGATAAGCACGGTGTGACAGTCGCCAAGTTTAGAGACAACGTTCCTGGACACGATTGGGCTTTAAGCTTCATGAAGCGCCACAGCGACCAAATCAAAAACCGCATGTGTCAGAACATAACAAAGAAAAGGGCATGTGTCAATGTAGAGACCGTAAATAACTATTTTGCAGAACTCTCCAAAACTCTTCAGGGAGTACCCCCTCAAAACATCATAAATTATGATGAGACGAATTTGACAGATGACCCAGGGCGCAGGCGCATGATATTCCGTCGCGGTGTCAAATACCCAGAGAGGATTCTCAACGGCACCAAATCTTCCACAAGCCTCATGCTTGCTGGCACAGCTGCTGGGGAGCTGCTGCCACTTTATGTGGTGTACAAAAGTGAAAACCTGTGGGATACATGGCGTCAAGGTGGACCTCCCAGAACCAGATATAATCGTTCACGGTCAGGCTGGTTCGACCACATATGCTTCTATGATTGGTTCAGCACTGTTGCCATCCCTTACTGCCGCAAACTTCCTGGAAGGAAAGTACTGATTGGTGATAATTTGTCATCACATTTCTCAAACCAAATTCTCCAAGAATGTGAAGACAACAATATAGCATTTGTCTGCCTGCCGCCAAATGCAACCCATCTCTGCCAACCACTTGATGTGGCATATTTCGGGCCAATGAAGCGCAAGTGGAGGTCTATCCTCACTGAGTGGAAGCAGTCTGGCCGAAAACAAGCAGGCACTGTTCCTAAGGACGTTTTCCCCAAACTCCTGAAAAGGCCCATGAGCGTGTTGCCCAACCAGCGGGAAAATATGCTTTCCGGTTTCCGCAAGTGTGGAATTCATCCACTCGATCCAAATCCTGTACTCAATCGCCTCCCCAAGTCGCACCAAGAAATGGCGGCAGAAAATGACAGAGCTAACAACTCAGTGTCAGAGGTCTTTCTGAACCAGCTCAGTCAGATGCGAAACGGTGAGGAGGGTGCAACAAAAAGGGCTAAGCGGAGGCGAGTGGATGTTGTTCCAGGGCGAAGTGTTGGGGCTCCCGACGATGAGGAGGAACAGCCAGCAGATGCCGCAGAGGCAGCACCTGAGGCCAGCGCGGATGTTTCTGACTCAGAGTCAGAGACAGAAGTGGAAGAGAGGAATCTTTTTGAGACCTTTGCTTTTTAAAGATTAATAAAGTGGCTGTTCTTTTTTTTACAAAATTGGTTTATTCATTTCCCATACCTTGTCTGTGTCATGAATGGCAGTGTGTGTATGACACCCAACTGAAAAAATCAATGTTTATTACTGTCACTTTGTCATAACTCATTAACTGGGTAACTTTCAGATTTCAGAATGTTTGTAAACAGCAATCAAAGGATTCGAATTACGGTACCTAACATACAATTATATGAGAAATTTCAGAGTGTAGCGGTCTTAAGTGTATGTTTCTGTCACTTAACTAAATATAGTACGGTATACAATTTATTTTAGATTAAAATAAAGTTTAAAACAAAGACACCAAATTTTCAAGAGGCCTTTGTCACCCCATGAAGGGGTATGCTAAAACCACATAGTAAGACTAAGACCACCCCTTAAATGAGACCCCTGATTTGAAAATTATCAATGAAATATGATAAATTATACTTAATTAACTACATTTCACCCTTCCTCACAGTTTAAGAAAAGATCAGTGAAGATTGTGTTTCAATTAGAAAACATATCATGCTAGACTGTCAAAAAGGTGGTCTTAGTCACCCCATAACACGGTACTGCAGGAAACGTAAGTGAACAACACCAAGAAATTTGTAGACCTTCTAGAAAAGTTAGGGATAGCAGAAGGCACGTACAGCGCATGCACTCACCCCAGCAGAGGAGTCTGCATACAAAACTTTAGCGATAACTTTGAAATTGCGTGCACCCACCAGGACAAAGAAGGAAGGTGTACCACAGCAGAAATAAAAAGCAGAGAATGAGAGATGGGTCAAATAAAGTGACATTAGTTAACACCTACGCTTCATGCCATAAACAACAGCAAAGGGAATGTTTAAATAAAATGCACTACAAACTAGAAAACTTTCATAAAAAAATCAAAAGATCATAGGGACAATAGTGTAGAAGCTAACTCCCTGTTAGAAACCACTCAGTTTTTCAAACTGCAAAACACCGCAGAAGCACTAAACATCTTGGGTCCACAACATACCTTCCAGCGTAGGAGCAATAGGGAACACACGCTAAGGAATCTAGATCGATTTTATATCCATGAATCTTATAGCACCTTCAAAATCCATCACACGGAGGTGCATAAGCATTCAGATCACTTAGCTGTAGTGTTAGGAATCAGTAAAAGTGAGGAAACCAACTTTATATCTTGTAACTTTACACTGCATGAATTTTTAATTGTTTTTGTTAACATGGGATACTTTGACTTATTTGAGATCATTATAATTTTATTTACAAACTTGAAAGTTTTCTCCTTTTTTCTTCTTCCCGCCCAGGACCATGTTAGTGTGAATTTGAAAACTGTCGCCACCTTGTGGATTTCTTCTTGAAGTATTGGAATGGGGACATCGAAGAAAATATTCTGCGCGAGACAAATCAGTACCAGATCCAAAAGGGGCCAACTGGGCAACATATCATTCTTGAAGAATTGCGAGGCTTTCTTGCAGTCAATATGGTTATGGTCTTGCCATCATATCGTCACTATTGGAGCAATCAGCCAGATCTGGGCATTCCGCTTGTTGCCAGTGTCATGACAAAAAACAGATTTGTGCACATCCTCGGCAATCATCATATTAACGATAACATCGAAGGTCCTCGCAATGATAACAAACTTTGGAAAATCCGTCCATTGATTACGTCTCTCAACAATAATTTTGTTAAGCTGTATGACATCAAGAAAATTCAAAGTGTGGATGAGAGCATGATTCTCTTCAAGGGAAGGAGCTGTTTGAAGCAGTATTGTCCACTCAAACCTATAAAGAGAGGTTTCAAGATGTGGGAAATGGCAGACACGGATGGATACATCACAAAATTTGATATTTATCAAGGCAAAGGAACTGGAGCTATAGATGAGTTTGGCCTAGGTGAGAACGTCGTATTAACTTTGACCAAAGATTTGCAACGTCACAATCATGAGGTTTCCTTTGATAACTTCTTTACACCCTTTCCACTTCTTCAGCATTTGAAAACATATGGAATAAATGCATATGGGGCCATACGCTCCAATAGAAAAGGACTGCCCATTGTCCTGAAGAAAGACAAAGAGATGGAAAGAGGAGATGTAGACTACAGGGTCAGTAGTGATGGACTGATGGTTGTGAAATGGATGGAC
This sequence comes from Elysia crispata, assembly GCA_033675545.1. NCBI lineage: Eukaryota > Metazoa > Mollusca > Gastropoda > Plakobranchidae > Elysia > Elysia crispata. The sequence goes on from JAWDGP010006542.1 coordinate 114,950, forward strand.
AACAGAAGTGTTTTAGTAGCATCAAATTTCCATGCGACAAACATTATGTATGTTGACAGGACAGAGAAAGATGGCTGTTCCCTGCCCCATTGCAATAAAGGATTACAACGCCTTCACGGGGGGAGTTGACAAAGCTGACATGTTAGCAGCTCTATACGGCTTGAGCAGAAAATCCAAAAAGTGGTGGTTGGTTTTATTCAGTTTGTGGCAGATAATATTGACCACAATCTTAGAACACTGGGAGGTTTAGGAACATTCCATGGGATGGGAATCATTGGAGCAGCAACCCCAAGTGAGAAGCTCTCTGGGATGATGCGCCGAAACACCAGTGTAACTGCACGTCAAACTTCCACCCTTGGTCAGATCCCAGTCAACTTTTACGGTTCATTAAAGACGGACATTTCTATGAAGCATGAAGAGCCTCAGGATTTCAAGTTTGAAGACATCACCAGAAAACTAGACCTATTTATGGAAAGTGTCATGGCCTCTTCGAACGCCTCGAATAGGTTGGTCTCGACTGATGCAAACAGTATCAGAGGGACGTTATCCTGGTCAGAGCGCGATCACCTTCTTGCCCATGATCAACATGCAGCCCACGAACATAAGTTGCATACATTCCAACCTCCATTTTGTGTCCACATTTGATCAACATGCAGCCCACGAACATGAGTTGCATATATTCAACCTCCATTTTGTATCCACATTTGATCAACATGCAGCCCACGAACATGAGTTGCATATATTCCAACCTCCATTTTGTATCCACATTTGATCAACATGCAGCCCACGAACACGAGTTGCATACATTCCAACCTCCATTTTGCATCCACATTTGATCAACATGCAGCCCACGAACATGAGTTGCATATATTCCAACCTCCATTTTGTGTCCACATTTGATCAACATGCAGCCCACGAACATGAGTTGCATACATTCCAACCTCCATTTTGTTTCCACATTTGATCAACATGCAGCCCACGAACATGAGTTGCATATATTCCAACCTCCATTTTGTGTCCACATTTGATCAACATGCAGCCCACGAACATGAGTTGCATACATTCCAACCTCCATTTTGTATCCACATTTGATCAACATGCAGCCCACGAACATGACACGTTCAGTCGACTCAGCGAAGATGAGTCGACTGATTACGACGTTGTAAAGAGAGCCTTGTTAAAAAGGTACAAACTGACCAGCGAAGGTTTCAATCTCAAGTTCCGCTCCAGTCGCCCAGAACTAGGAGAGAGAATGAGTCAATTCAAGACTAGGCTCGAGTCCTATCTGGATAGATGGATGGAGTTATCTGAGAGAGATCTTGGCTCATCAGAGCATTGGAAAGACCTGGTGCTCTATGAGCAACTTCTTAACTCATGCGGACGAGACCTTCGTACTTTCCTAATGGAAAGAAAACCAAGGAGCTGCTCCGAGCTCATTGTGCTCGCAGAGCAATATATAGAAGCCCACGGGGAGTCGAAGCACTTTTCAAAGAGCACCTATATCAGTGCAAAGATGCCAGAAAAGGCAAAAGCAGACGACTTTAACAGACCGCAGTGTCATATTTGTGGTAAGAGTGGCCATAGATCAAAAGATTGTTTCAGCGGGGGGCGCCCAAAAACCCGCAACAGCCGCTAAAATGCGACGTATGTAAGAAAGTAGGCCACGTTAAGGAAACTTGCTGGAGCCGGCACAAACCCGCAGCATCAGTCGTCCTGACGAAGGAGACGGATGATTTTTATAAAATACAAATGTCTGCAACCTGTTCCTCTAGCTGTGACGTCACAGGTATGCCTGTGGCAGAGGGACAGGTCAACGGGAAAAAGTGCACCGTGCTGAGGGACAGCGGGTGCTCATCCGAAATAATTAGAAGGGGACTCGTCGCGAGCACGGTACCCCTCACTGGCACACAACGTGTGTGCTTTGCCGATGGGTCGGTTAAAAGGGTTCCCACGGCTATGATATATGTGGACTGTCCTTATTATAAAGGCAGTGTGGAGGCGGCATTGTTGGACAAGCCGCTGTTCGATCTGATACTCGGGAATATTGAAGGGGCAAAATGCCCAGGGACCCGAGTAGGTGGCTCTCTCGAGGCTGCCGCTGTGGAGACAAGAGCAGCGTGCCGGAGAGAGTGGAAAAAGCTCAAGACAACCAAGGAGAACGACTTGGGCTTGTCGGTTGAGGAGCTGAAGGCACTGCAAAAAGAGGATCCCTCTCTGGAGTAGGCCAGAAAGAATACCGAGACCGGAGATATAATTCATACCGGTAGAGCAAATGAGTGTCGCTACGCTTACCAGAAGGGAGTGCTCATGTGACATTTCAAGAGTCCACTGGTCGAGCATGGTGACGTTGTGAAGCAGGTGGTGGTGCCCACCTGTCTGCGACATAAAGTCATGACATTGGCCCATGACGCTATATTGGCTGGCCACTTAGCAACCAAGAAAACGTCAGAGAAGATTCTGACAAACTTCTATTGGCCGAACCTATGGGGAGACGTTGCCCGATTTTGCCAGTCGTGTGACATATGTCAAAGGTCGGCACCAAAGGGACGAACTTCCAAGGTCCCGTTAGATCAGATGCCAATAATTGACCAATCTTTTTCAAGGGTTGCTGTGGATGTGATCGGACCGATTTTGCCCTCATCCGAGCGAGGCTATCGGTATGTTCTAACTCTTGTGGACTTCAGCACCAGATACCCGGAAGCCGTTCCACTGAAGCAGTAGCGGAGGCACTTGTCGAAATCTTCAGTCGAGTGGGTTTGCCGAATGAAATTCTGAGTGACTGCGGTGCGCAGTTTACATCAGACCTTATGAGAGAGGTATGTCGGCTTCTCTCCATTAAGCAGCTCACAACCACACCTTATCATCCTCAAACAAACGGCCTTGTGGAGCGCTTTAACGGGACGCTCAAGTCAATTGTCAAGAAGCTGACCGCTGAGCGACCTCGCGACTGGGATCGGTATCTCCCAGCCGCATTATTTGCTTACCGAGAAGCGCCCCAAGAGTCTTTGGGATTTGCTCCCTTTGAGTTTGAGCTCATGTTCGGAAGGACTGTTAGAGGGCCCATGGCTGTGCTGAGAGAACTATGGACCCAGACGTCAAAACAAGCTATCAGTATGACATAGATCTGAAGGAGAGGCTCGAAGAAACTATCAATGCGGCCAAAGAAAATCTGAAACATTCCGCTGCGCGATATCGACAGCATTTTAACAAGAAAACAAAGCCCAGATCGTCCAAGGCTGGTGACCAGGTTCTCCTATTGATCCCGAAAGCAAACTATAAACTTGAAGTCTCATGGCAAGGACCGTTTGAGGTGATCGAAGAAAGTGGTCATATAACAACTACAGAATCAGGATGGCGGACAAAGAGAAAACGTTTCATGTCAACATTCTGAAAATATACAACAAAAGAGAAGTCCCAGCTGAAGAAAAGGAGGAACAACTCCCAGAGAAGGGACTTTTGCAATGTTCTGTCTCCGCAATTGTGTCTGAGGTAGAAGAAGCGGACGAAATGGGAGACGACGCAGGCCCAGGATCAAATCCCCCTCTCTCTATTGATACGCCAGAGCTTCAACAAACGGAAGGCACTGGCGATGTAAATTTGTTCGGTGGTTTGGAGGCGGCCCAACAAGAGCAGTTGAGAGAAGTGCTCAAAGAATTCTCCGATGTCTTTACTGACGTACCCGGGCAGACACATCTCATAGAGCATGATATCCAGCTAACTTCAACTGATCCCATCAGGAAAAGACCATACCCGGTGCCACAGAGCATGCGCGAGACCATGCGTGAGGAAGTAGACCGGATGATCAAAGCGGGAATCATGGAACCATCGAGCAGCCCGTCAGTGATTGGTTAGCAAACGAGACGGGTCCAATCGGTAGTGCATTGACTTTAGATCGTTGAACAATATCACCGTCCTCGATGCCGAGCCTATGGTTCGACCCGATGATTTATTCCAAGAAATTGGAAACAGGAGTAAATATCTAACAAAAGTAGACTTGTCAAAAGGGTATTGGCAAATTCCTCTCGCAGAAAAAGCCAAACCTTTAACAGCGTTTGCAACAGAGAAGGGTTTGTACCAATTTCGAGTCATGCCATTTGGACTTCAAGGGGCGCCAGCAACATTTTCAAGATTGATGAGAAAAGTTACGAGCATTGTTTACTCGCTTGAGAGCAGCTGGCTTGACAGCCAGGCCATCAAAATGTGCAATAGCTTACCCTCAACTCGAGTTTTTAGGTCATGTGGTAGAGAGTGGTAACATGGTACCTGCTCAGGACAAGGTAGTAGCTATTCGGGACGCTGACCCACCTCGGACCAAAAAGGAGATGAGAAGCTTTCTGGGCTCGGCCTCATTTTATAGGAGATATGTCCCACATTTCTCCACAATCTCCAGTCCCCTTACTGATGCCACAAGAAAAGGAATGCCAAACATAATCAACTGGGAGGAAGCTCGACTCAAAGCATTTGAGAATCTCTAAGTAGCATTAATGCATTAACATCAAAGCCTGTGCTCAAATTGCCGGACTTTGAAAAGCCGTTTATATTGTCCACTGACGCCAGCGATACCGGGCTCGGTGCAATTTTGAAACAGGACCACAATGGTGAAAAGTTTCCAGAGGTCTATCTGAGTCGTAAACTTCTGCCAAGAGAGCAGAGATACTCCGTCGTGGAGAAAGAGTGCCTCGCACTCGTGTGGGCTGTGAAAAGCCTCAACACCTACCTGTGGGGTAGGGAATTTGTCATTGAGACAGACCATGCGCCCTTACTCTATCTCAATAGAGCCAGATCTGAGAATGGGAAGTTGATGCGATGGTCCTTGTTACTCAATCAATATCGTTTCCAGCTGAGGAGTGTAAAGGGTCGGGACAATCATGGTCCTGACTTCCTTAGCAGAACATAGCTTTCGTGCTCTCATGGTTGGTCAAGAAAGACCGGCATTGGGGGTAAATGGCAAAAATTGAGATTTTTGGCCCAAGGAGGGACGTGTCACGCAGAACAGACGTACTGCGTGGGTGTAAATATTATTTAGTAAACGTTAGTGAGCTATATTTGCCGTTCCCTAGACCACCTACGTGTGGTTTTCCATCTCTTTAAATATTGGAGCAAGTTTGAGTCCAAATCAGACGAAGACTCCCTACACGAAGCAAGACAGAGGGCTCCGGCTAGATTCCAGCAAGAAATCCTAGTGGTTATACTTAAAGGCAAATGTTTGCCTAAGTTTTGAAGTTGTAATTGAAGACAAGACGTCGTCTCAAACTTTAAATATATTTTTAAGGCAAGATTTTGCCTATTACTTGAACAAGCAAAGAAGTTCAAGATTATTATAGGGCACGTAGTCCTGATTTGGTCATTGTACCAGCATCATCATCTTATCCTCGACCTACAGCCTATCTTCTCTGTCTGAACTGAGCAGACTGCCGTCGCCGTTGTCGTCTTCATGTGAGCATTGGTCTTTCTTAGGATGAAGAAAAGGCAGGGTTTTTTTTGTCTTGAACACTCTCCTATATGTTGATTAAAATGGTGTTGCAGGCCCGCGTCCAGCAAGTAATAGAAGATGTATTGTTCTACAAGAGGCGACTTTCAAACTTCAAACTGACATTTTATTATCTGGCTGTTCACAGCTGCGATTGTTACACATGGCATGAAGGCCAAAGTCGCCACAGAAGCACAGAGATTTCGACTGCAGTATTCATGGCACTGAAATACTACGACAAAAAAGGTAAAATGCATACCTTTTTTGCAGATAGATGCTGCCCCAGGCAGAATTAGAATACGATAATGCCCACCATGATGCTTAATATAATCAACTGTTCAACAAAAATGCAAGAAATCTCTCTCATGTTAGGTCATTTCATGATCGATGTGAAGGTGACTCAGTCCATAGCGCCATCAGCACAGCTTTGTGTAATGCTAATGATCTATTTATGTCATCAAAGCTTTGTGTAATGCTAATGATCTATTTATGTCATCACAGCTTTGTGTAATGCTAATGATCTATTTATGTCATCACAGCGTTGTATAATGCTAATGATCTATTTATGTCATCACAGCTGTGTGTAATGCTAATGATCTATTTTTGTCATCACAGCTGTGTGTAATGCTAATGATCTATTTGTCATCACAGCGTTGTGTAATGCTAATGATCTATTTATGTCATCACAGCTTTGTGTAATGCTAATGGTCTATGTATGTCATCAAAGCTTTGTGTAATGCTAGTGATCTATTTATGTCATCACAGCTTTGTGTAATGCTAATGATCTATTTATGTCATCAAAGCTTTGTGTAATGCTAATGATCTATTTATGTCATCAAAGCTGCCACCGATCATCGCATTGGCTCGACGAAAAAAAATTACAGGGTTCACACACTTGAGTATAGTGACTTTGAAGACTTCAAAAAACTTTCAGGAAATCTGAAGATTTTGAGTATCAGAAAGGACGATGATAACTCAGGATCGCCGATCAACTGGAACAATGTCATGGAAATGAGAGTGACCAAAGCCAACCCGACAATAATATTTTTCAAGATAAGTCACTTAGAAGAACGGTAAAGGTCTATTTCTGAGAAACGCCAACACGATTCGATGTGATCCTGGGAAGCTGAACAGTAAACCAAATAGACTGATCGAAGAGAAATGCGCAGACTTGATGTCTATGTGGACTAAATAAAAAAAAACAACTCCACTTATTCGGAATGCCGAGCACAAAGCTTTCTACTCCTCTTTGCCTCACAATGAGTGAGAATCATGATGTCTTTGGTGTAAATGTGCGAAAAATGCTGACATCTTTTCTCATTGATGCGCTGTTTTATTTAAGTAATTAAAATGAACTTAAAAACGAAAATTGTCTATCATAATCTTTCTATCCCGTTGTGCCCTTTCCGTTGCAAGAGAATGTAAGTCCTGTGTGTATATGAGAAGAGACAGAAGGGAAAAGATGAGTGGTATGTAAATTGGAAACTAGAAAAAAACCAACTTGAGGTGTTTCAGAGAAGTAAACCGTCTTTTTCAAACTTAGAATCACGCACTGACTGTCTATTGTATTTAATAACTCAGCCACAAGTAAATACGAGTGCGAAACACTGAAAAACAAATCTAAATGCACAAAAAAATTGCTATTCATGCCTTTTGGATAAAAGGGCATATACAATAGTATGATCCGCAGTAAAAGCATCAAAGTCAGACGACAGGGCGTACATTAAAAAAATAGGTCAATTTTACTCTGAAATAATAAAAGTAAGTAAATAAACATATACCATATGATTGTGCATTCTATTATGTCTCGCATATCCAAAATAATATCGTGACGTTGTGTTGAAAAATGAAGAACTAGCTTGAAAAATCAATCGTGCAAAATCGTTTTTTCGCTCTCCTGAAAAACTGGAAAAACAGGGATACGCCCTTTTGTGTGGTAAACGACGAATTTGGAAGTAGGCCTACATGTAACTACAGCGGATTGAATAACCATACAGAGGAAAAGTGCTGGAAAAAAGCAAAGGAAGTTAGCGGAATAAAAGCAGAAGCGTAGTGCGATTGAGTTTAGTAGCTCTGAATCAACTGTTGCCGCAGGCACTGTAATTACAGCAGCATGCACCGGTCACATGATTTCTGCACCAAAAATGCCCACAGCAGTATCGATGGAAAGGAGGTAACAGTCCTCAGAGATAGTGGATGCAGTTGTGTAGTAATTAAGAAAGGACTGGCATCGAATCAAGCTGAAAGAAAGGAGGTACATGTATGTAGTACCAATCAACCTTGCTGATGGTACAACAGTTAACGCACCAGTGACGGTCGTCAAATTGGAGTGCCCATTCTTAAAAGGAGAAACAGAAGTTGTGGAAATGGATTCATCACCTTATGATGTAAGTTTAGGCAACATTCCTGGAGCGAAATGCACTGGAATTATCCAGCAACCGAAAGCAATGGCGGTGGAAACGCGAAGCTCAACCCAAAAAGGTATTAAGAAGTTGTTGACACCATCCTTGGCTGACACAGAAATTATGGTGGAGAAGCTGAAGGGGAAGGAGTCAAAGGATCGTTCGCTTAAAATTTGTAAAAAAACAAGCTCAAACGGGGGAGGTTAAGCATACCTAGAAGCGTAACAACAGCGGGTGTGGTTATGAAAAAGGTGTTTTGGTTAGATACTTTCAGTCCCCAACTATTAATGTTGGAGATGTTTCCAGGCAAATTGTTGCACCAACCGAGTTAAGGACAACGGTGACGCAAGTGGCTCACGATTGTATCATGTCGGGTCACCTAGCCGCCAAGAAGACCACAGAGCGAATACTGCACGATTTCTACTGGCCAGGTATTTGGAAAGATGTAGGCCATTTCTGCAGATCTTGTGACCAGTGCCAACGAAGCGCACCCAAAGGACAAACAGGAAGAGTACCACTGTCAACAGTAACGCTTAATGACGAGCCTTTCAGCCGTATTGCAGTAGATATAGTGGGGCCAATCATTCCAGCATCCAACAGAGGGAATAGATATATACTGACAGTGGTAGGCTACTATACAAGATATTCAGAAGCAGTTGCTTTACAGTCTATCGACACCGAAACAGTCGCCGTAATAGACATATTCAGCCACACAGGAGTTCCAAAAGAAATGTTGAGCGATAGGGGGACCCAATATGTCGCCTTCTTTCAGTTAAACATTAGATGATAACAACTTATCATCCACAATGCATGGACTAAAGGAGAAATTCAATTCCACCTTGAAGGGGATGTTGGAACGTTTGGCAGCAGATAGACCAAATGACTGGGAAAGATACCTAAACGCATCTCTATTTGCACCAGGAACATCTTAGGTTTTCCCCCTTTGAATTATTATATGCAAGCCCAGTTGAGTATCCTCCGAGGACTATGGACAGACGATATGGCTGACGAAGAAGTCAAAACAACTTACAATATGACGGACTTAAGAGAAAAGATGTGGAGAGTCACTGACGCCCCCCACGAAAACCTGAGGAACGCCTCAAACAGATATAAAAGCATTTCGGTCTAAAGGCAAAGGTCAGACGATTTGAGGAGAGAGTACTCCTCTTACCTACAAAATCTAATAAACTACAATAGAAGTGGCAAGGGCCGTTTGTGGTAACTGAGAAAGTTAGAGAAAACAACAACAAAGTGGAAGTGGAAGTGGGCAGAGCTCACCGAACGCATCACGCAAACATGCTAAGAAAGTATTGGGATCGGGAGTCCACTGATGTGCACCAACAATCAGTTAGTAGGTGTGACACTGTGCGCCAGCAGAACTTCAACACAAAGGGCTTAAGATAATACGTTAAATCTCAAAGAGACGGAGTCATGAGAAGGTGTACATTCAAGGATAATCAACGCAAAGAGTTAACATCTTTGTTGGCAGAATTTGCAGATGAGCTCTCAGATGTCCCGGGAAGAGCCCCAACGTACATCTATGACATCAAGTTGACTTCATCTACATCGGTACGAAGAAAGCCATACCCGACACCACAGGCGCTTCAAGCCGAGTTCAATACGGAGGTTCAAGCTATGCTAAAGGCGGGGATAATCGAGCCTTCCGACAGTCCTCACAGTTCTCCTCCAATCATTGTGAAGAAAAAGGATGGCACAAATCGATACTGCGTAGATTTTCGCCAAATAAATAACATATTGGTATTTGATGCGGAACCGATGCCTCGATTGGACGAATTATTCCAGAAAATTGGGGCGGATTGGCATTTCGTTTCTAAAAAAGATCATTGTAAAGGATACTGGCAAGTGCCACTATCAGAAAACTCTAAACCCATCACAGCATTTCCTACAGATCAAGGATTGATGCAGTTTAGGGTCATGCCATTCGGGCTGCAGTGTGCCCCTGCTGCGTTCTCCAGACTAATGAAGAAGGTGTTCAAGGGCGTCCCAAAATATGAAGAATTATATTGATGATATCGTTATCCATAACACCACGTGGGAAGACAATCTGATTAGCCTCCGGACCGTTTTTAAAAAATTAAAAGAAGCTAGCTTGACAGCGAAACCATCCAAGTGTACCCTGGCTGACAAACAGGTTGAATTTCTGGGACATGAAATTGGAAGCGGTGTTCTTTCACCTATGATGGACAAATTCGAAGTAATAAAGAAAGCAAAGCAAAGCCACCTCAAAACAAGACGCGGTTGAGAAGTTGCATTGGCTTTGCTTCGTTCTACAGAAGGTACGTTCCAAATTTTGCAGCTATCACAAACCCTTTAACTGATCTGACCAGGAAAATGTGCCTAACCGCATTGGATGGGGTGAAACCCAACAACGAGCTTTCGATAAGCTGAAATCTATCCTTACCATGGAACCAGTTTTACAGATAACTGATTTTGAGAAGTAATTGATTGATGCCTCAGACACCGGTCTTGGGGCTATATTGATTCAGGAGCATGAAGGCGAGAAGCGTCTTGTTATTTTCCTGAGTCGGAAACTTGCCACGACAGCAGCATTATAGCGTCGTGGAAAAGGAATGCTTGGCCTTGGTATTGGCTATCAAGAATCTGAGTGCTTATTTCATTGGGAGAGAATTTATTGTGGAAACTGACCATGCTCCGCTAATATATTACATTCGAGCCAAGTCTGAGAATGGAAGGCTCATGAGGTGGGCACTACTGCTTGGCCAGTACAGGTTCAGTTTGAGGTGAGTTAAGGGAACCGAGAATCATGGTCCTTGGCGTCGAAAAGAGTAAAACAAAAGCTCGCCAATCCACCTACTGGCCAGGAATGACACAAGACATTGACAATATGGTCAGACAATGCCAAGTGTGTGCTAAATATAAAAAAAAACCCAGAGAACCTTTGCTCCATAACGTAATCCCACAGCAGCCTTGAAGACTGGGACTTCCGTCAGATGAAGTCAGCACGCACGAGACACAGAAGTTAAGCTGAGTAGACTTTTCTATGTCTATAACGCAGAGTTTCTTTGTGCCTATAAGAAAGTGAACAAGCTCATTTGCAGGTATTGAAAAGCTTTGGATTGTCATGATTGTTTGAATCTCATCAAATTAGGTTAAGTTTCTGATGGGCAGAAACTCCGCAGCAGATCAATGGTACGATCCCTTCCAGTTTTGCAACACCGCAGCAGAGCAACAGTGCCATCTCTTTCACTGTAGCGACTCCCCAACAAAGCATAAGACTGATCTCTGTCACTGTTCTCCCCAACTGAGCCTTGGTGTGAGTCATGCCATGACAGGGACAAAAAATCTAAGCTCTCTGTAGCACAAAGCAAGCAACTGCTAAATTCAAACCAAACGTCCTTCAGGCTTTGTTAAAATGCAATGCAAAGAAAACAAAGCCTTGCACTGAAGTTAACTTAACCCATGCTACACAAGTGAAGACAAACTTAGAGAAGGAAATGGAAGAGCTCAACCGAAGGGCTGTCAAGGCTCTACTTGCACCAAGAAGTTGCTTGAAAGTTTAATATTGGGAGGAGATGTCACTGGACAAAATCACTATCTATGCCAACGATAGAAGTCAGATACAAATCGAAAGGTTGTTGAATTCTTGAATGATGTTAGCACTGATCGGACTGTTTCTAAAAGAACTTTGACCCAGAAAAAGAAAATCCTACCCAAAAGATTGAAACATTTGCAAAAAGAATTCGAGCAACTTAATCCAGGGCTGAGAGTTTCAATATCAACTTTTAAAGGAAACATTCCTCAACGCATTTTAACAGCACCACTCAAGTGTATGTGAAATTTGTATTATTGTTGATCAGAAGCTTGATGTACTTAACAAAAACTCTGGAACCCCCACTGAGCGCAGAGATAGTCTTTCCGAGTTGAGGTAATGACCTGAAGCATCTTTAGACTGTCTTCACAGAGTTTGTTGCCACTGAGGGCTGTTCCAGACTGAGGATGTGCTAGTGAATCAGTTGAGGGATGAGCATTTGCGGCGGACGGTAAAATGGCAGATGTGTGAGAGCGTCAACAGGGCAAAAAAGAAGGGAGTCATGAAACAGTCAGAGAGTATTTGATCTTCCTAAACGATGATCTTAACGCGGCGATGCTTGAGACAATTTTGTTAATAAAACAACAATACAGCACATGAAAGGTCAAACCTCTGATCTAGACCAGTCGGCTGTCTTCAGTCAATTTTGTTGATGAAACAATACAGCACATGAAAGGTCAAACCTGTGATCTAGACCAGTCGGCTGTCTTCAGTGATAGGTGTGCTGCACAATATAAAAGCAAGTTACCATTTTTTTATACGGTGTATGTCTCAGATGACGTCGCCTGTACAGACTGATAGGGCTTTGTATTGGTTCGCAGAATAGGAAAAGCCCTTGTGATGTTTGTGGTGGGCTGATTAAGAGGCCAGTAGAACTTGATATTTTTTTCTGACCAAACTTACGTTAAGGATGCTAAGACCTTGAATGGTACATAACGCTCTCCTTGCATGAGCAAAAACATACAAGGCAATCCTGCTGCCACAAAAAGAGATAATTTTTCCTTTCACACAGAAAATGTTTGCTAGAGCCATACCATCCAGTAATCTCATTACTGTGCCTGGGACTCGCAAACTAGATTCTTGAAAAAGATTGCAGAGGGGTGTTATCCAGGTGAGGAATCTTTTCTGTTTTTGTGGTTCGTGTTTGGATAGAAAAAGTGGTTGTCTTAATGAAAAGTTTGTTGGGCCATGAGTGACCTAAAATTAAGCATCCCTCCCCGATTTCTCAGGACTGTGTTCCTCAAACTCACATAAGGATGAATAGATTCAGAAAATGACTCTGATCTAGAATTAAATGAGGCATTTATTGATGCTAACCAATCAAGTAGAACACACTCAATATCCAGAGAGACCTATTTTGTGTCTTTTCAAGAAATTTTTGCAGCTTGCAATTCGTATGCAGAATTATTTAAGCTAGTTAGAGATACTAAAATACGTATATCTAACATTTCGCATGAAACACTACCCACCATTTTAAAGTGCCTGATGTATGGTTCATAGCTCTAAAATATCTGCCCAAGGGACTGGATTTTTTATATCCTGTGACGACAGAGGCAGATGGGAACTGTATTGCTTGAGCTTTCAGCTTGCTTATTTTTTAAAATTAAGACCATCACTTGGAGATACAGTGCAGAATAGTCAATACATTAGTTTCTAATTCAGACCTGGGGATGAACTCGAATTGCTTTGTCAGCTGACAATTTTTTATGGGAAAGGAACAGCACAGGACAGTTTTCAGTGGGACAAGTTGGAAGTCACAAATACATGTATGGGCATGTGGCAAATAATGGCAGCTGCAATTATTTTCCAAGCGCGAATTTTACCAGTCTATCCATCTTCCACTCCAGATAATCATGTAGATTAGGAACAGCCTAATTTTTATAAGCTGTTTTTTTTTTTTATAGGAACATTGAGCCTCTATTTCATATGACTTTTTGACACATGTCAAAAATAATGTAAGGCCCATTGAACTTTTTCTACATCTCATGCGGATGGTAAAATAAGAACTTTACTTTACTAAGATTCTTTGACTTTATGGTCCATCACCTCAAGCGCTTTGACTACATCAAAATGACATTTCCTGAGGGTGGGCTCTCTTATAAGGAGTGTGACAAAGAATTGGGTCAGGTCGACACAAAAGCCTGCATAAGTGTTCCCTCTGACAGGATGGCAAAGTTCAGGGAGGCCAGCAAAAACCCAGCAAAAACCCAAGGCATTACAACGTTATTGAGGTCATACAGCCCCTGATAAAAAACCTTGGTGCCTTCCTGAGGCCTGTTGACTAGAAAGGCTGCCCAGTTTCAACCAGACCAATTCGGGAGAAACTATTGACAAGAATGGTAAGGCTGGTGAGCTCTCTCTCTGAGACTCATGGAACAGCTTGTTTCTGAAGACCAGCATAAACTGTGCTGGCAGAGAGAACAAAACTTCTCTAAGAGCTTAAACGCAGTTAGGCCAGCACACCAGCACAGCACAG
>JAWDGP010006546.1:5000-26372 GCA_033675545.1 Elysia crispata
TTGTAACGTTTGTTAAGAACGCCTTCGTGCCATGTTTAAATGAAGCAATATATTTATATATTATAAGCGCCCGAATGATTATTTTTACGCTCTCTCATCACACGGGCTTTTTGTTTGATGTTGCGGTGTTGCTTTGATGTCGCACGGCAGTTCAAAGTTCACACACAATGTTCTCCCTCCCTCGCCTCTCTCTCTCTCTCTCTCTCTCTCTCTCTCTCTCTCTCTCTCTCTCTCTCTCTCTCTCTCTCTCTCTCCCCAGTTAAATTGAACTTAGCGTTTGAAGTGATCCAGAATGTCTTACCATAATGACATTAGCAACGCCAGTGAGGAGCGACGCACAGAGAGCCCAGTCATGGCCTACTGGATATCCCAGAGGGATGTGGCCGAGTCCACATCCTCCAAAGAAGCCCCCAGTTTGAGGAAGCCAGACTTGAAGCGTGGCCTACAGAAGCTCTAGATAGCAAGAGGCTCCGGGCGGGATCTGACGGCGACCAACTTCGTTGACCTGACCGGACGATCGATAGAGCACAGTTAAAAAAAGATTGAACGCAGAAGAAGAAGAAGAAGAAGAAGAAGAAGAAGAAGAAGAAGAAGAAGAAGAAGAAGAAGAAGAAGAAGAAGAAGAAGAAGATGGTGACGTTAGCGTGACGCACGCTGAGAATCGTTCCATTGTGTGATGCTGACTCCTGGTTTGGCTTCTGTTCTAGAAACCATCGCGTAGAACTGATTAGTAACGGCTCACATAGGGACACAATCCGTGGTATTCTCGACTACCTCGCAACAAGTCAGCGAACACTGCTTGGTTGGTGGCCGTGTGGGTAGAGCGCATGGCATTAGACATCGCAACGGATGAGGTTTCACGGCTTTGTCTGTGTGGGTGTGTGTCTGACTGTCTGTGTGTGTTTGTGATCTCAGCTTTATGCCTTATCGTGCCTAGCGGGTGAATAATTAACTTTATTAATTTGAAGAAAAAAGTAAGAAATTATCTCCTTGTAGAAGAAGGGCTGTTTCAACCAAATGAAAGATGATTTGTTTTTATCCTATTTGTTATTCTTGTTACTATCTCCTGCCTGTCTCTCTCAAACACACTCTCTCTCTCTCTCACACACACACACACACGCATACACTCTCGCTATTATTGTGTCGCTTCCGTGTTCCTGTGTGATACGATGAGCTATGGCGGAGGATTGAGTCGATCTCTGTCTCCCCCACCCTCCCTCCCTCCCTCTCTCTCTCTCTCTCTCTCTCTCTCTCTCTCTCTAGCTCCCACTTTCTCGTTCTTTCTGTCTATGAATTTTTCCATTCATCTACCTCTCAGTCTTGGCATCCACCATCTTCACGTAATGCACTAACGTTATGTAAATATCAGGAAATGAACAAGTCACCCTCTCAAACATGGTAAACATGAACAGTGTATAAGTCATCTGCTCCAGTACAGTCCGCTCTGCCATTCATGTATTCTGGTTCTGGACAGATACACACAGAGAGGAAGCCGTGAGATAATTATGATTGATAGGCTCCAGCCGTGTAGTTACATACCTCCGCTCTGAATTAATTTTGTGTGGATGTTAATCGAAGCTGTCATTAATTTGTGTCAGCCGTAGCGCGCGTGTGTGAGTGGGAGGATAGGTTGGGCGTGCGCTGTGGTGGTGGTGGTGGTGGTGGTGGTGGTGATGATGAAGAGCTCTTACCATCAGTTCTGATCTACGCCTGTTTACATCAATATCGGCGGCGGGTCTGGTTGCAGTTCGGGGCGACGTGTATCTAGCTATAAAGTTTTCTTTTCTTTAATTTTCTGTATTCTGAAACTCCATACTAATATACAGTTTTGTGTGGTTTAGTTTCCAACCCAATGTGGATCAGTAGGTAAGACTCCTCAGATAGATGCAGTCGTGGTGGTCTTGTGGTAGAGTCTAGGCTGTCAGATCAGGAAGTTCCAGTTTATAAACATTTTGTCTATGTATACTCTTGCGGAAGTTCAGAAATGTATTATAGTGGTCGGCGATGGCTTGTCCGGAAACCTTCCGTGTTTGAGCAAAGCGGGAGGAGCACTTGTAGGAGTACTTAAAGCCACATAGATATCTAAACAGCTCATTATGGTATCCTAGCTGTCCTGCTCGTACAAGACTTGGGGACTTTACCACATAGGTTGAGAAAGGTATAGTGGTCGACAATCGATTGACTGGGAAACCTCAGGACATATATTTGAGAAAAGCAGTGAAAGCACTTAAGTAGGAGGTAACCCGTTGTATATAACAGCAATCAGCTCATCTTTACAAAACACAGATGTCTGCACTATTCTGTCAACTTCTGCTGTTTGTATAGGAGGAGACAAGCCCAGTATGTATCGGGTTTATCCATGTTAATGGTAACAGCTTGTAGATGGAGGGGACAGAGTTAGCATGGTTAGTATACACAAACTTTAAAAAACAACAGCCGCTCTATAAATATTGCTGTTGTTGTTGTTGTTGTTGTTGCTGCTGCTGCTGTTCTTGGCTCCACTGCTGCATCCTGACCAGTTAGGGAAGCAGACAGTATTCCACGTGGTTGGCTGCTGGGTCATCCAATCATGGGCTGTAATCAGCTTGTTGGCAGCCTCTCTCTCTCTCTCTCTCTCTCTCTCTCTCTCTCTCTCTCTCTCTCTCTCTCTCCCCCTCCCCATATGTGATTGTCTTCGCTACCTCTATCCGTGAGAGAGCGAATAACCCTTTTTAATCTCCTCCTCCTCTCTCTATTTCTCTCTTTCTCCCCCCTTCTCTCTCTCTCTCTCTCTCTCTCTCTCTCTCTCCTTCTCTCTCACCCCTTTCAAGTCAGAATGACTATCTGCTTCGGATAGGCAATAGACCCAACAGTGTCCTCATATTGAAGAACGGTCTAAACAGTCGGGTGGAAGAACGGGAGTTTTGCTCAAACAAGAGGTGTTCATCGTGGGCAGGAATTGTCAGCCCGACGGGAGCTTACAGCTCAATCCTGAACTGACCATGTTGTGGATGGATGGGCTGTGGGAGACAATCATTCACGCCGAATATAACCCATCTCGGCCTGTCATCGTGTCGACCATAGCTCGTGATGCTCCTCTTTAACAATTATATATTAGTTATAGAATATCCGGTGCAGCGGTGTTAAATATCACAGCTAGTAGATGTGACTGTGGGAGACAATCATACACGCCGAATATAACCCATCTCGGCCTGTCATCGTGTCGACCATAGCTCGTGATGCACCTCTTTAACAATTATATATTAGTTATAGAATATCCGGTGCAGCGGTGTTAAATATCACAGCTAGTAGATCTGACTTGGTTAACATCTCCCAAGTCCATCTCCCCTCTAAGTCTTATCTATCAAAGGTTTCAAATTCCGCACCATGGTGTGAAACTTTCATTTTTTTTTTTTTTGATACCCAACGCCGGTTGCCTCAACGGCTTGGCCAACCCGCTTTGATGTATGGGGAGATCTAATTAGAATGTAGCTGTTGAATGTGTTGGAGGGTTTGAATTGGGTCAGTGGGTGAATTTCTGTGGTGTTTTACTGGTCTGGACTCTGATCCTCGCCACGGGACAGGGATGGAACTGGATGAACCATCAGTTTGGTCGTTAGGGTAGGAGCTCAGTGGATTTGGCCATCAGTTTGGTCGTTAGGGTAGGAGCTCAGTGGATTTGGCCATCAGTTTGGTCGTTAGGGTAGGAGCTCAGTGGATTTGGCCATCAGTTTGGTCGTTAGGGTAGGAGCTCAGTGGATTTGGCCATCAGTTTGGTCGTTAGGGTAGGAGCTCAGTGGATTTGGCCATCAGTTTGGTCGTTAGGGTAGGAGCTCAGTGGATTTGGCCCGGACCCCCCAATCGCTGTCATTCTTCCCCCGTTAGGCTTGAGCTATCTTTCCTGTAGATGAAGTCTTTTGACGTCACCCACGAAGGTTGGGGGGTTCGTGCAGTAACACTGTTTTGTGGACGGGCTGGCGCCAGTGCTCTATCAGAATATAGTTTAAGTCGCATGATGAACCGGGCCGATGAAAGTGATTTGGTTCGCATAAGAGAGGGCTTCAAACAAGTATGTTTGTGTGAGGGGGGGTGGGGGGAAAGGAGTATACAAGAACCTTTTACCTGAGTATCATTTCTTATATTTCCCCCTCTCTCTCTCTCTCTCTCTCTCTCTCTCTCTCTCTCTCTCTCTCTCTCTCAATATTAACTTGCTGTTTGTTTTCAAACATTATCCATGTCACCATTTATCGCAAGTGTCACGGCATAGTATGTACAATAGTTTCCACCGGGTGTTTATATATTGGATATCGCGGCCACACACCCGCGGATCATTGAGCTCGTGGAAATACCTTTACGCTTTTTTTCCCCTTTTTCTATTTAAAGTTATTGAAATTTCTCCGGTAATCTGTATCGAGCGCTAGACCTACCTGTGTCCATCTTTTGTGACCTAGATCTCTCGCACGGTTTATTGTGTTGTGACTGGTCGAGCAGGTAGCGGTTGTTCGGGTCGCGTGATGATGTATCGGTCTAATCTCGTGTCGATGTTGTGGGACATTGATAGCTGCTCCTCTCGGAAATCGGCGCTAAGTATTGCAGCTTGTGGGAGGAGACACTTATTGTGGTTATTTTTGGTAACAGAGTGCAGACTTGTCTTGAAGGTTAAGCAGAAGCGAAGCCTTTTTCCCCACCTCGTCCATCATATGTGAGGTCAGAAAGTTCGCTTTGCGCAACGAGTTGATATCTGGTAGCAGTAGTTGTCCGCGTGACTGATAAAACTGATGGCGTTCAGTTTCAGATAAGAGAGAGAGAGAGAGAGAGAGAGAGAGAGAGAGAGAGAGAGAGAGAGAGAGAGAGAGAGAGAGAGAGAGAGAGAGAGAGAGAGAGAGAGAGAGAGAGAGAGAGAGAGAGAGAGAGAGAGAGAGAGAGAGAGAATGAAATACAGAGAAAGAGGCAGAGACGAAATGACAGAAAAGCAGATACACAAAGAAAAAAGAAAGAAAGCGAGAGAGAGAGAGACAGAGAGAGAATGAAAGATAGAATGATGAAAGACAGAATGATATGGAGACAGAGAAAGTGATACACAAGCATATAGGCAGAGATATAAAAAGGACAAAAAAAGAGAGAGAGAGAGAGGGAGAGAGAGAGAGAGAGAGAGAGAGAGAGAGAGAGAGAGAGAGAGAGAGAGAGAGAGAGAGAGAGAGAGAGAGAGAGAGAGAGAGAGAGTGAGAGAGAGAGAGAAAGAGAGAGAGAGAGAGAGAGAGAGAGAGAGAGAGAGAGAGAGAGAGAGAGAGAGTTACAGCCGATTTGTAAGAACGTGTACTATTATTATCAGTAACTATAGGCACCACACTGCTCCAGTTTAGCTGTCCGGGGCGTGATGTTCCGCTATGTGACACCAACTGGAAACAATATTAAAAAAAAAATTGATCTTTTGGCGGCTGCTCTATCCTGCTAGCTGTGGTGGTGGTGGGGTATATTAGGTTTGTAGCAAGGTAAATTAATGTGTATTTATGTGTCAATGTGTGGCTGTGTGGATGAGGTGGGTGTCAAATTTAAAGCAAGCAGAAAAGGGTGGATGAGAATGGGACGGAGTGGCTTTTCAAAGAGCAGCGTGTTCAGTAATTGAATTCGCCTTCACTCACACATGAAGTGTTCAATTCACAGATGTTTCCATTAGCACTTCTAAAACTAGTGATATTACTTGTATCTCCATAACTTTCATAGCCCATCGATCCATACAATGATTGCTGGTATTCGACCTATGCCGTGCTGGATATCTTTTTGATCGATTCCCGTGTGGTTTTCTACTCGAATTCTTGAGGAAACTTCAGCGGTGAACACAAGGCGAGGTTTGGAGTCAGCTTGAACTCCAGTCCTTTTCTGACTCCACGATTTTTTTTTTCTTTCGTCGGAAACGTCGATTGTTGTAGCCGACAGTTTGCATACAGCGCCCGGACCAGGAGAATGTGCCTGTGATGTATGGCAACAGCAGTCGTTGACATGTCGCTCCTCGAGAGAGTGAAAGGAAGCTCCGACAGCCGAAATAAGACCGTCCTGTCATTGATAGAGGAATAGAATCACACGTTAATTCTTCAATCTTCACGTCTCGTGCGTCATCATGTGACAGCTAGTAGTTAAGACGTGTTTGAAATCTAAACCAGTGGCGATAAGTGAGACAGCGTGGCCGTTTGCACATCAGCACACAAGGTCATGTCAGGCTTACCTCTGTTATCACTTTTAGACAGATTTGCCTCTATATATCTGATGTGAAGCTCACGTTAGAACATCAAGCCAATAGAGGGAAACTTTCCCTTTGTTAATCTACTTCCGTGTTTTGAAATGTAGCTTCCATGACGCCTGATAGGGGGCGCTGGATTTTAATTAGTTGTGGACTAGATCTATCTGTATACCAGTAGAACCTGTGTTGACCATTCCTACGCTGCCACTGTGTGTCTCGAGGATCACTTCGCCACAGTCAGTCCCCATCTTAGACCCGAGGTGGCTTCCCAAACTTGGCTTGTGGTGCTCTTGGATGTTTGTATCCAGACTTATTATTCCCCCCATAGATATACCGGTACGCTCTAGCCGACAGTGAAGCTAGAACCTCTTGGATATCCTCCCTGTTTGTGTTGGAGAAAGTTCACAATGGATATTTGCAGCTATCGCTGACCACACTGCACACCACTGGATATCTTACAAGTTTTTATGTCTGTTCGCTCCTGATATATCAACAAGCTTGTGGATAAACCCAGTACCGAAAGTTCCATCAGCCTTGTGTGTCAGTTATAGAAAACCCAAATACCAGACTGAGATCGAGGCGGAATTCTAACATCGTAATAATTTCAGATTTTTCTTTCTTTTTTTTTGTTTTGTGTGTGTCATCAGTGTCTGACTAGCCTAAATTACCTATTTTAATAATTGAATTTTTTTCCTTCCGAAGAGTATAAAAATAATCGAATCGAAATCCTTGGAGGGCAGTGATGTTTTGGGCTTGTATCTGAGCAATGTGAACCTGTGACTCGTCCCGTCCTCTCACTTGAGCGTCACTGTAGAAGCTGCGGAGAGATCGCCAAGCCTTTCTCTTACCTGATACCACGTCTTTCAACAAGACAAGCAAAGTGCCATGAAGTGTGCTAAGTTCTGATAAACTCTTAACATTTTTATAACTCTGACGCCTTTTGTGTGAAGCGAAATCGCAGCTACGGGGCCAAGCGTCGTTTGTTCTTGTCATCAGACAGGGACCTTGTGGCTTGTACTCACCTCTGGAACTGACAAACAATAAACCCGCATCAGAAGAAGGGGATCTCTTTCCTCCACGACTGATGGTGACAAGCGAAAGTGTCTAGATTATGCTTCTGTGGAGAGATTGTGAGGCATGCAGTATAATTCCTCCCGCCGGTAGCTCTTAAAATGAGTTACCCCCTCCTAGCACCAGGCTAAAGTCTGTACCTTGAACCCGTAGCCAGCAGCAAATGTGAAGCAACATTCTGACTAGAGTAGCCCTCACTTACTGTTGACATGTAGAAACTATTGACTGCCCAGACATGGTGCCGGGTTAGGGTCCTCGACTGGTCCAAAAAAGAAAACAACTGCCCAGCGACTGCCCAGCGCGTGTGACCAGCCATGCCACTCAACCGGAGATGGCGGTCTATGGACATCTTTGGCTCTCACGAGAGCCTCAACAAGAGCCTGCCGCCCTCCTCGTCCATAGAGGACAACAGGCTCAAGCCGGGCGAGAAGGCAGATCACCACCACAACCACAGTCACCATCATCACCATCACCAGAAAGAGCACCATCATTTCTTCAGCCTCCGAAATCCGTTCCGGCCACGGTAAATCATGAATGTCACGAAAAGGGGACTCCAGGTCTTGAAGGACCAGCTGGTAGATAAGGATATCATTTGGATTTGGTAGAGAGAGTCTAGGCGAGAGTGGTGGGATTAAAGGAATATCTTGAGAGTGCCACACGGTAGTTGTAGAACATGATACTGAACTAAACAGGCCAAGGAATCTCTCTACCAGGCATGCTGGGTACTCCCCGATCAGTTGTAGGGTTTATGGGAAGTTTCTTTCTGTCTGTCTCTCAATCTCTTTCTCTCCTTTCTTATTTCTGTGACATTCAGGAGAAAGACATAGATCGGAATCACTCAGCAGTACCGTATTTATCCCAGTATTTCAACCATCTTACAACTTCTCGGACTGCTTGACTGTGATACGATGTAATGGTCTTAATGTTCACCGATATGTTTTATAACGAAACTTTACTCTGGTGGGTTGGGCTTGTGAAAAATGTGGTCCAAAATCAATCTACCAATCAGACAGTTTACAAATCAATACAAAGTAATCAGTCTGCCAATCTACCCGCCAATAAAATTGACCACTCGACAAACAAATGAACTATCAATTGATGCATCCACCAGTCTGAGATATAAATACTTTTCTCACACTGCTGTTGTAGAAGCGCAACTTGTTAATCTGTTCTTTAACAACTCAATTCTTATTGACTTGGCTTCTTTAGTGTTTCTTTGTTTAATCTGCCCAGTTTTAGGCATGGGGAGAGTAATTATAGCAGGCCCAATACTGCGAACAGAAAACTGTATACTATATCTAATGATTCACCACCTCTAGCAGAGGGGCGAAAGTCTGTAGGAGAGGAGTTTTCAGTCTTTGCTTCACACGTAAGACTTTTGGGTTGAGGGGAAAATTATATTTCAACTCAGAGGTCTGTTGATGATTTTTCAACAGCTATCAATCCCTGTGGTAATGACAAGCTTTGAAGCTGTTTAAAATTATAACCATCAAAAACCTTGGCGCAGCAATGTTTCTGGCTGTGTTCCACGTTAGCCAGTGCTGTGGTGATTTTAGAACAATTTCAAACCTTAGCCATCTAGAACCGTAACCGTTGAATGTTTTTGGCTGTCTCCCATGTTAGCCAATGTTTAAAGCAGTTTAGAATCATCACCACCAGAAACCTCTTCACAGAAAAGTTGTGTGTGTCTTCTAGGTTAGCCAGTGTTATGGCAATGTGAAAACCAATTTCCAACCCAAACCATCTCAAACTCTAATCGCCCAATGTCTCTGTGTCTGTATGTGTGTGTGTGTGTCTCCCAGGTTAGCCAGTGTTATGGCAATGTGAAAACCCATTTCCAACCCAAACCATCTGAAACTCTAATCGCCCAATGTCTCTGTGTGTGTGTGTGTGTCTCCTAGGATAGCCAGTGTTATGGAAATGTGAAAACCCATTTCCAACCCAAACCATCTGAAACTCTAATCGCCCAATGTCTCTCTGTGTGTGTGTGTGTGTGTCTTCTAGGTTAGCCAGTGTTATGGCAATGTGAAAACCAATTTCCAACCCAAACCATCTCAAACTCTAATCGCCCAATGTCTCTGTGTCTGTATGTGTGTGTGTCTCCCAGGTTAGCCAGCGGGCCGAAGGAGGACACTGGCAGCAGTGGAGGAGGCGGGGGCGGCATGTCTGGCTCGGGTGGCGGCCCGACCACCAAGGATGGAGACCCCCCGACCCCAGCAGCGGCCTCATGCAGCGGATCGTCATCATCCAGAGAGACGAGAAGGGCTACGGCTTCACCGTCAGCGGGGATAACCCGGTCTATGTGGCGTCTGTCAAACCTGGTGAGGCCCGACCACACACACCAGTTTGAATGTGTTTCCATGGATTCTGAGAAATAAGATCTGTGTACATTATTTTGGCTCTTTCTTAAAATTACAATTGAACTCTATATGTTATTGCTTTTAAGGGTTATAAAAGTTGAAAAAATTCAACGCATACCTTAACTTTTAAGTGTCTCAGAAAACTGCATCATTGGATGCTGGCAGTAAAGACACACATATCATTTTGACTGGGTTGGAGATAACAATTATGACCAGAGTTCCCACTACAAATTCACGAATTGTGTTAGTTGCAAGACAAATCAATCATAGTAATAAAAAAAAGTATGGAGAGTTCATTCCTTCATGATCCAAACAATCATCTAACCTTAGTATGATAAATCCCCAGGCTTGCCGGTGGGGTCACGGCAGGTTTGGCTCCTGTAGACTTGACACCGGCCTTATCTGAACCTGAAAACCCACCACAATCACCTGGAGCCAGTCAGATTATACACCACTACACGCTACACACATAACATCTAAGATAATGATGCAACAAGCAGCACCTGGACTTTCTCCTACCCTGCACCTGTGTCCCACTTAGTTGATAGGCTTCCAGATTTATGATACTTGGATATTGGTTTGTCAGAGAGAAGAAAAATCTGTGATCACCGCCCGATTTAAAAAAAAAAAAAAAAAAAAAAAATTCCCGATCAATTTTATCAGTCAGGGAACATTTTGTCTGTTGCACCAAAGGGTCGTGGTGTGTATCACACTTTAAACAAGAGCGAAACGGGGTCAGATGAGGCGTGTGGCATGCAAGAAAACAAACAGCACAGCAGCCGATTCTTTAAATGTATTTATCCAGTTCGCCTTTAAATGTTCCGACATCGGAAAATAAAGCTGTAAACGTACAGACCTAAGAAAACCAAGCATATAGTGCAGATTGTCATGCCTGATTTTATAACATTATTTCAAGGCAACGATTTGGCACACATAAAAATTTATTTTAATTTTTTTTTTTTTGCTTGTAAGGGTATGTGTAATATCATGCATATATGCAGTGAAATTATTATTGTTTTGTCACCTTTATTTTTTTCTATACATCATAGAGCTTTAAAAAAAAATCAGTCCATTTTATATGCCTGCCACACGTAAATTTGTCAAGGTTTGTCTACGTAAGTGGTGCTATACATCAGAACTTTGTATCATTTTATTGATGAGGGAATACATTTTTGACTTGCCTCGGAAGAGACAAACTTTCTTACCAAGGGCGATTACACATTGTAGAGTCGGCGCTACCGTAATCATGTTGTGGTTGTTTCCCCTGGATCTCTCTCTCTCTCTCTCTCTCTCTCTCTCTCTCTCTCTCTCTCTCTCTCTCTCTCTCTCTCTCTCTCTCTCTCTCTCTCTCTCTCTCTCACATACACACACACACACACACTAAACTCCCTTGATATAAATGTTCTGAACTGCTGAATCCAATCACACCCCTGTCCCAAACTGTGACATTTTCTCCACCGTTTTTCCTCACCAGATGGGGCAGCATCAAGAGCCGGAGTACAACAGGGAGACCGGATACTCAAGGTGAGTGACACACTCTACACTGGAGAATCGAACAAACAGAAAAAAAAAAAAAACCTAAAAGAAAACAACCAAACATTTGTTCTCAGGTTAAGTCTAATGAGGAAGGTGTTCGCGGAAAAGTGGGAATTTTTTGTTGTTTGTTCTAGTGTATAAGTCTTGTGTAAAGCACATGAATGTTAGAAGCTTTCGCAATTTTCGATCTGTAATGTATACAGGGTGTGGGGTTACAAGCCCTGGTTGCCCCCACACTGTCACAACTAAAACTCCAGTAGTTTACACTTTTCTTATTTAGAGGCAGCAGACGCGTTTTTTACATTCACCAAATCACAAGCCGTTGTCTGGCTGTTTTACAGGAATGAAGGTAACATTATAGACTCTACATAATTACCAAAAATATAACACATTAAAGCAAAAGTGTGTTTTCTCTTGTACTTTGTAAGAGTATGAAAAGTTTGCTTGCTTTCTTTTGCTTTTATATTTTTAGTTTATCCAACACTTGATTCAAAAGCGAGCACAATCAAGCGTTTTATAATTGTTGAAGCTTTACATTTTATCTTTTTATTTAAAAATATTTTCTCGTATCTTCTACACGCAGGTGAATGGAACGCTAGTGACCAACAGAAATCACTTGGATGTAGTCAAGCTGATCAAATGTGAGTACCGATCTCTCTCTCTCTCTCTCTCTCTCTCTCTCTCTCTCTCTCTCTCTCTCTCTCTCTCTCTCTCTCTCTCTCTCTCTCTCTCATAATTATTGTCTATCCGTCTCTGTGTCTATCTGTCTCTATTTCTCTCTATCTCTTTCACTGTTTGTATGTCTATCTGACTGTTTATGACTCTGTCTCTGTCTGTCTGTCTGTCTGTCTGTCTGTCTGTCTGTCTGTCTGTCTGTCTGTCTGTCTGTCTCTCTCTCTCTCTCTCTCTCTCTCTCTCTCTCTCTCTCTCTCTCTCTCTCTCTCTCTCTCTCTCTCTCAGTATTCCATCTATACCTCCCAAACTCCCATCTTCGCCCGCCAGCTAGTCCCTCAACTCTAGCTCCCTAGCTTGTCCACACACTGCAGCCCGACAGAGCAAACAGGAGGCAAGAGTTTTGTAGGCTGACGGTCCTAACTCGGGGTTAAGCTAACCAAGTAGCTCTACCAGACTGAGAGAACCACTAACACATGATAGCTTGGGATCCTCCTACAAACTGGAAGTGAGGAAAGCAAGCCAGGCAGTGACTGTTGTCTAGAAAGTAGAAACCCGTTCAGATATTGTACATGAGCGACATCTGCACAGTTCACTGTTACCAACAGACTTTTTCCTCTCCGCGTCTTTCCTTCTGACTCTCTGTAGTTAGCGCCTTGTCTTTTCCTCCCAAGCCACACATAACTATCTTATTCTCTGTAGTTAGCGCCTTGTCTTTTCCTCCCAAGCCACACATAACTATCTTATTCTCTATAGTTAGCGCCTTGTCTTTTCCTCCCAAGCCACACATAACTATCTTATTCTCTATAGTTAGCGCCTTGTCTTTTCCTCCCAGGCCCCCACCCTGTACACACATAACTATCTTATTCTCTATAGTTAGCGCCTTGTCTTTTCCTCCCAGACTCCCACCCTGTACACACATAACTATCTTATTCTCTGTAGTTTGCGCCTTGTCTTTTCCTCCCAGGCCCCCACCCTGTACACACATAACTATCTTATTCTCTATAGTTAGCGCCTTGTCTTTTCCTCCTCACATAACTATCTTATTCTCTATAGTTAGCGCCTGTACACACATAACTATCTTATTCTCTGTAGTTAGCGCCTTGTCTTTTCCTCCCAAGCCACACATAACTATCTTATTCTCTGTAGTTAGCGCCTTGTCTTTTCCTCCCAAGCCACACATAACTATCTTATTCTCTGTAGTTAGCGCCTTGTCTTTTCCTCCCAAGCCACACATAACTATCTTATTCTCTATAGTTAGCGCCTTGTCTTTTCCTCCCAGGCCCCCACTCTGTACACACATAACTATCTTATTCTCTATAGTTAGCGCCTTGTCTTTTCCTCCCAGGCCCCCACCCTGTACACACATAACTATCTTATTCTCTATAGTTAGCGCCTTGTCTTTTCCTCCCAGGCCCCCACTCTGTACACACATAACTATCTTATTCTCTATAGTTAGCGCCTTGTCTTTTCCTCCCAGGCCCCCACTCTGTACACACATAACTATCTTATTCTCTATAGTTAGCGCCTTGTCTTTTCCTCCCAGGCTCCCACCCTGTACACACATAACTATCTTATTCTCTATAGTTAGCGCCTTGTCTTTTCCTCCCAGACTCCCACCCTGTACACACATAACTATCTTATTCTCTATAGTTAGCGCCTTGTCTTTTCCTCTCTTGTTCCCACACTGTACACACATAACTATCTTATTCTCTATAGTTAGCGCCTTGTCTTTTCCTCTCTTGCTCCCACTCTGTACACACATAACTATCTTATTCTCTATAGTTAGCGCCTTGTCTTTTCCTCCCAGGCCCCCACCCTGTACACACATAACTATCTTATTCTCTATAGTTAGCGCCTTGTCTTTTCCTCCCAGGCCCCCACCCTGTACACACATAACTATCTTATTCTCTATAGTTAGCGCCTTGTCTTTTCCTCTCAGACTCCCACTCTGTACACACATAACTATCTTATTCTCTATAGTTAGCGCCTTGTCTTTTCCTCCCAGGCTCCCACCCTGTACACACATAACTATCTTATTCTCTATAGTTAGCGCCTTGTCTTTTCCTCCCAGACTCCCACCCTGTACACACATAACTATCTTATTCTCTATAGTTAGCGCCTTGTCTTTTCCTCCCAGGCTCCCGACCTGTACACACATAACTATCTTATTCTCTATAGTTAGCGCCTTGTCTTTTCCTCCCAGGCCCCCACCCTGTACACACATAACTATCTTATTCTCTATAGTTAGCGCCTTGTCTTTTCCTCCCAGACTCCCACCCTGTACACACATAACTATCTTATTCTCTATAGTTAGCGCCTTGTCTTTTCCTCTCTTGTTCCCACCCTGTACACACATAACTATCTTATTCTCTATAGTTAGCGCCTTGTCTTTTCCTCTCAGACTCCCACCCTGTACACACATAACTATCTTATTCTCTATAGTTAGCGCCTTGTCTTTTCCTCCCAGGCCCCCACCCTGTACACACATAACTATCTTATTCTCTATAGTTAGCGCCTTGTCTTTTCCTCTCTTGCTCCCACCCTGTACACACATAACTATCTTATTCTCTATAGTTAGCGCCTTGTCTTTTCCTCCCAGGCCCCCACCCTGTACACACATAACTATCTTATTCTCTATAGTTAGCGCCTTGTCTTTTCCTCCCAGACTCCCACCCTGTACACACATAACTATCTTATTCTCTATAGTTAGCGCCTTGTCTTTTCCTCTCTTGCTCCCACCCTGTACACACATAACTATCTTATTCTCTATAGTTAGCGCCTTGTCTTTTCCTCCCAGGCCCCCACTCTGTACACACATAACTATCTTATTCTCTATAGTTAGCGCCTTGTCTTTTCCTCCCAGACTCCCACCCTGTACACACATAACTATCTTATTCTCTATAGTTAGCGCCTTGTCTTTTCCTCCCAGACTCCCACCCTGTACACACATAACTATCTTATTCTCTATAGTTAGCGCCTTGTCTTTTCCTCCCAGGCTCCCACTGTGTACACACATAACTATCTTATTCTCTATAGTTAGCGCCTTGTCTTTTTACACACTCTATCTCTTATTCTCTATAGTTAGCGCCTTGTCTTTCCTCCTCACCCTGTACACACATAATTATCTGATTCTCTATAGTTAGCGCCTTGTCTTTTCCACCCTGTACACACATAACTATCTTATTCTCTATAGTTAGCGCCTTGTCTTTTCCTCCCAGACTCCCACCCTGTACACACATAACTATCTTATTCTCTATAGTTAGCGCCTTGTCTTTTCCTCCCAGGCTCCCACCCTGTACACACATAACTATCTTATTCTCTATAGTTAGCGCCTTGTCTTTTCCTCCCAGGCTCCCACCGTGTACACACATAACTATCTTATTCTCTATAGTTAGCGCCTTGTCTTTTCCTCCCAGGCCCCCACCCTGTACACACATAACTATCTTATTCTCTATAGTTAGCGCCTTGTCTTTTCCTCCCAGGCCCCCACCCTGTACACACATAACTATCTTATTCTCTATAGTTAGCGCCTTGTCTTTTCCTCCCAGGCTCCCACTGTGTACACACATAACTATCTTATTCTCTATAGTTAGCGCCTTGTCTTTTCCTCCCAGGCTCCCACTGTGTACACACATAACTATCTTATTCTCTATAGTTAGCGCCTTGTCTTTTCCTCCCAGGCCCCCACCCTGTACACACATAACTATCTTATTCTCTATAGTTAGCGCCTTGTCTTTTCCTCCCAGGCCCCCACCCTGTACACACATAACTATCTTATTCTCTATAGTTAGCGCCTTGTCTTTTCCTCCCAGGCCCCCACCCTGTACACACATAACTATCTTATTCTCTATAGTTAGCGCCTTGTCTTTTCCTCCCAGGCCCCCACTCTGTACACACATAACTATCTTATTCTCTATAGTTAGCGCCTTGTCTTTTCCTCCCAGGCCCCCACTCTGTACACACATAACTATCTTATTCTCTATAGTTAGCGCCTTGTCTTTTCCTCCCAGGCCCCCACTCTGTACACACATAACTATCTTATTCTCTATAGTTAGCGCCTTGTCTTTTCCTCCCAGACTCCCACCCTGTACACACATAACTATCTTATTCTCTATAGTTAGCGCCTTGTCTTTTCCTCCCAGGCTCCCACCCTGTACACACATAACTATCTTATTCTCTATAGTTAGCGCCTTGTCTTTTCCTCCCAGGCTCCCACCCTGTACACACATAACTATCTTATTCTCTATAGTTAGCGCCTTGTCTTTTCCTCCCAGACTCCCACTGTGTACACACATAACTATCTTATTCTCTATAGTTAGCGCCTTGTCTTTTCCTCCCAGGCTCCCACCCTGTACACACATAACTATCTTATTCTCTATAGTTAGCGCCTTGTCTTTTCCTCCCAGGCCCTCACCCTGTACACACATAACTATCTTATTCTCTATAGTTAGCGCCTTGTCTTTTCCTCCCAGGCTCCCACCCTGTACACACATAACTATCTTATTCTCTATAGTTAGCGCCTTGTCTTTTCCTCCCAAGCCACACATAACTATCTTATTCTCTATAGTTAGCGCCTTGTCCCACTCCCACTGTACACACATAACTATCTTATTCTCTATAGTTAGCGCCTTGTCTTTTCCTCCCAGGCTCCCACCCTGTACACACATAACTATCTTATTCTCTATAGTTAGCGCCTTGTCTTTTCCTCCCAGGCCCCCACCCTGTACACACATAACTATCTTATTCTCTATAGTTAGCGCCTTGTCTTTTCCTCCCAGGCCCTCACCCTGTACACACATAACTATCTTATTCTCTATAGTTTGCGCCGTATCTCGGTTGTAAGCTCTGGCACGTTTGAACGGATTAACGATTTGCTCTATAATTGAGTTTGTCTTTTGTTGCGGAAAAAGGAATGACTCACGCATCTTCTCCTCCCAAAACCCACGCTGTCGATTTACAGGAAAAGACAAGACCGAAAATTATGGGAAAAAGAATGAGAATGAAATCTGGTCCTGGTTAAACATAAAACTAAGAAATGCCTTTGTCAATTTAACAGGAACAGAACGAAAATTACGGGGGGTGGAGTGAGGGAAGAATCATGAGTAAAAATGTATTCAGATTTAAAAATTAGAGGAGCAAGCCCTCCCTGGTTTATTATTGTTGTTGTTGAGAATTGTGCATGGTGCAGGCGGTATCAGGTTAGGAGGAGCCTTCACCAGCCAGTGCTGCTAGCTACATCTGCATTCTCTCGCGGCGATGGGAGGGGGAAAAAAGAAATAACCCTGTAGACCCCTCCTCCCTCATACTTTCTCTCACTCCCTCACCTCTCTCTATCCCCTCTCTCTCTCTCTCTCTCTCTCTCTCTCTCTCTCTCTCTCTCTCTCTCTCTCTCTCTCTCTCTCCCTCTCTCCCTCACCTCTCTCTCTCTCTCTCTCTCAACGCTATTCCCTTCTTCATTCGACTCCTCCTCCAAGACAGCGATGTTAGGTTCTAGTCTATAAAGCCCGGGCTGTTCTTTCTCTCCGTCTCCCCTTTTGTCCCTAGGATTCTCCTTACAATCCTCACACCCGCCATTGGTTGAAGGCGATTTAAAGACAAGAAAAGGTGTCTTGCCGGTATGTAGGTTTTCGAAACGGACCTCCTGTAATGTTGCGGACTGGAACCTAGCACCCGGCCTCTCGACTTTTCTCGTGACCTTTACTCCTGCTGCACTTAACCAGTGCGCTACTTCTTCATCTTCCCCCCGTCTCTTTTTCTCTTTCTCCCATTCTCCTCATCTTCCCATTCGACCTAATGGTGTAAATCTTGGCTGGCCTTATTTTATTCTCATCACAGCTTCCTTACTGAGCACCTTTCTCTGTGTTACGCCGTAACATTTATTTTAGCCTCAGAGCTTCCTTACTGAGCACCTTTCTCTGTGTTACGCCGTAACATTTATTTTAGCCTCAGAGCTTCAGTAGTTTGTGGGGTTCAATGGGGAATCAAATCAGTCGTCAGTTTCTTGAACGCGCTTTCAGTGTTAAATGTAAATTCTCTGTCTCGCTCTCTGTCTCTCTCTGTCTCTCTGTCTCTGTGTGTGTGTGTCTCTCTCTCTCCCTCCCCCCTCCCTCCCCCCTTTTTCTATTCCTTAATCAACATCGAGGAGGTTATCCTCCCTCCTAAGGACAATGTTGCTGTTTTGACTCAATACAGAAGCCACTTTATCACTGGTTGTAGTTTGCCGAGGTAGGGGTAATCTTTCGAGTAAAAGGTGAACACCACGACACTCAATCTTTTCAAATTTCCCTGTTTAAAGATCAATGATGTACCAGAAGAGCGTGCTCAATCTCTCTCCTCCCTCCCATATCTCTCTGGTCTACTCTCTCTCTCTCTCTCTCTCTCTCTCTCTCTCTCTCTCTCTCTCATAATTATGTCCTCCCCTGAGCAGTATCTAAAGGCTAACTGTACACAGGCTGGTTGAAGCTCAGGGCCGGGAGTGTTTACGAGCGGCCAGGCCTGAGAAACCTGTTACCGCGTGCCGTGCCGTGCCAGGCAGAGGGTAGAACTAGCGACTGACCTGGACCAGACTCCAGTTACAGTAGGCTGCTGTTACAGTCCACACGGCCCAGGTGATCTCAATCAGGTGGTCTTCACCTAGCACGGCAGGCCAGAGAGAGAGAGAGAGAAAGAGAGGAGGGAGGGGGTGTGGAACTAACGCCCGATGACGGGGCTTATTTTATTACGTTCGTCCTCGTTGAGCCCTAGCCACGAATAGGCTGCACCGTGCTATACTAAGATTCTGGAGGAATCTGACACATCAGTGTGGTGAGGAGTGCAAGCTACTGTGGTAGAACATTTTTATTCATTCTTTTTCTTTTTGTTCTTCACACTTGAATTTGTCAGGATTTGTTATGTTGTATTTTAGTTAGTTGTAAGTAATAGGCAGTTATGACCGTGTGGCCTTGGTTGTTGACGTAACACTCATGTCCTGTAGAGTTGTGCCGTCAACGATCGACAGCTCGCTAATGTTGCCCCGTAACTTGGATGCCTTGATTGTGTAATGACAAGTGAGAATGTAATACGGCGGTCAGAATAGAGGTGGGCACATTTCTGTGGAATTTATAGCATGACCAAGATACTAGCAGGCTCCAGGTGAGATAGATCGCTGTAGCATCTATAGGATACTAGCTAGTTTCAGGTGAAATAGATGACTGTAGCATCTGTAGGATACTACGAGGGCATATTGATAAGTTTTGCCTCCAAGTCCATAACTTTGGAAATAATGAAGACAAACAAATGATACTTACACCAAATGAAAGGTCATTTTATTTAGCACCAGATGACATATCATTTTTCAACATAATCACCGTCCCGTTCGATACAGAGCCGCCACCGACGGACGACCTGTTGGATGCCGTCAGCGAAGAAGTCAGCAGTCTTGTCTCTGCACCAAGAAAGAACAGCATTCTTCACATCTTCGTCTGTCTCGTAACGGTTGCCCTTGAGGTAATCCTTGAGTTTTGGAAAAAGGAAGAAATCGCTCGGAGCAAGATCTGGGCTATAAGGCGGGTGCGGTAATGTTCGGAGGCCTAAACGATCTAAAGCCGTGCGAGTTTCCAAACTTGTGTGAGGGCGAGCGTTGTCGTGATGGATGATGGTGCTTCTCACGATCTTTTGGGACAGTGAGGGTGTGGTTCACACAGAATTTTTGGAACAAGGCAACACCGTGAATTCTACAAAATATGTGAACACACTGGAGAAACTGAAAGCGAGGTTGCGACGGGTAAGGAGTGAGAAAGTTTCCATCATCCATCACGACAACGCTCGCCCTCACACAAGTTTGGAAACTCGCACGGCTTTAGATTGTTTAGGCCTCCGGACATTACCGCACCCGCCTTTTAGCCCAGATCTTGCTCCGAGCGATTTCTTTCTTTTTCCAAAACTCAAGGATTACCTCAAGGGCAACCGTTACGAGACAGACGAAGATGTGAAGAATGCTGTTCTTTCTTGGTGCAGAGACAAGACTGCTGACTTCTTCGCTGACGGCATCCAACAGGTCGTCCGTCGGTGGCGGCTCTGTATCAAACGGGACGGTGATTATGTTGAAAAATGATATGTCATCTGGTGCTAAATAAAATGACCTTTCATTTGGTGTAAGTATCATTTGTTTGCCTTCATTATTTCCAAAGTTATGGACTTGGAGGCAAAACTTATCAATATGCCCTCGTAGCTAGTTTCAGGTGAAATAGATAACTGTGGCATAACTAGGATACTAGCAGGATCTAGGTGAAATAGATTTCTGTAGCATGGCTAGGATACTAGCAGGCTCTAGGTGAGATAGATGACTGTAGCATAGCTAGGATACTAGCAGGCTCTAGGTGAGATAGATGACTGTAGCATAACTAGGATACTAGCAGGCTCTAGGTGATATAGATTTCTGTAGCATAGTTAGGATACTAGCAGGATCTAGGTGAAATAGATTTCTGTAGCATGGCTAGGATACTAGCAGGCTCTAGGTGAGATAGATGACTGTAGCATAGCTAGGATACTAGCAGGCTCTAGGTGAGATAGATGACTGTAGCATAGCTAGGATACTAGCAGGCTCTAGGTGAGATAGATGACTGTAGCATAGCTAGGATACTAGCAGGCTCCAGGTGGGAGAGATGACTGTAGCATAGCTAGGATACTAGCAGGATCCAGGTGGGAGAGATGACTGTAGCATAGCTAGGATACTAGCAGGCTCCAGGTGGGAGAGATGACTGTAGCATAGCTAGGATACTAGCAGGCTCCAGGTGAGAGAGATGACTGTAGCATAGCTAGGATACTAGCAGGCTCCAGGTGAGAGAGATGACTGTAGCATAGCTAGGATACTAGCAGGCTCCAGGTGAGAGAGATGACTGTAGCATAGCTAGGATACCAGCTAGCTTCAGGGCAATATAGACCTAATAGTCAGACAGGCAGGGAGGACCCCACTGGAATACCATAGATCTCTTCATGTGTGTGTATGTGGAAGTTACAGCCTAGCCAGCTAACTTGATAGGCCTAACCTAGTCAGATTCTCAGTCAGTCATGGAGGAAACCACTGGAATACTATAGACCTGTTCATGTGTGTGTATGTATTATAATTTTTGTGGAGTGGCTTGTCATACAGGCAGCCAAGCAGAAAAATACACAGACTTGACAGCGTGACCGTGTCCATGTGACTGGGTCTCGGCCTGGTCTAGGCCACAGTCTATATATCTAGGCCCGTGGTTCCTGTCAGGTCGGGCCAGGTACGGTGGAAGACGAGCGTTATCTAGAATGGGACTCATGGGTCCCACCCTGAGGTTCCAGCCCTCACAGCATCTAGAATCTATATCTACCGGCATCTGCAGGCTAAGAATAGGGTATTAGTCGGGGCGGTAAGAATTCTTGTAGATAGCGAGAGAGTCACTTAAGTGTGACAAGATGAGTGGTGTGGGTTGAGCTAGCTGTATTGAGTGATCGCTTGGGATTCTGAAACGAAATCTGACTACATCTACCATCAGGTGGATA
>JAWDGP010006547.1:0-2500 GCA_033675545.1 Elysia crispata
CTACGGTTTTTGTTGCTCTAATTCTATTACCCTTCACGGTGATTCGGAGCTGTTGTTATCTTTTGACTACGGTTTTTGCTGCTCTAATTCTATTACCCTTCACGGTGATTCGGAGCTGTTATCTTTTGACTACGGTTTTTGCTGCTCTAATTTTATATTACCCTTCACGGTGATTCGGAGCTGTTGTTAGGCTCCTTGACTACGGTTTTTGTTGCTCTAATTCTATTACCCTTCACGGTGATTCGGAGCTGTTGTTATCTTTTGACTACGGTTTTTGCTGCTCTAATTCTATTACCCTTCACGGTGATTCGGAGCTGTTGTTATCTTTTGACTACGGTTTTTGCTGCTCTAATTCTATTACCCTTCACGGTGATTCGGAGCTGTTGTTATCTTTTGACTAAGGTTTTTGCTGCTCTAATTCTATTACCCTTCACGGTGATTCGGAGCTGTTGTTATCTTTTGACTAAGGTTTTTGCTGCTCTAATTCTGTTTTACCCTTCACTGTGATTCGGAGCTGTTGTTATCTTTTGACTAAGGTTTTTGCTGCTCTAATTCTGTTTTACCCTTCACGGTGATTCGGAGCTGTTGTTATCTTTTGACTACGGTTTTTGCTGCTCTAATTCTATTACCCTTCACGGTGATTCGGAGCTGTTATCTTTTGACTACGGTTTTTGCTGCTCTAATTTTATATTACCCTTCACGGTGATTCGGAGCTGTTGTTATCTTTTGACTACGGTTTTTGCTGCTCTAATTCTGTTTTACCCTTCACGGCGATTCTGAGCTGTTGTTATCTTTTGACTAAGGTTTTTGCTGCTCTAATTCTATTACCCTTCACGGTGATTCGGAGCTGTTGTTATCTTTTGACTAAGGTTTTTGCTGCTCTAATTTTATTACCCTTCACGGTGATTCGGAGCTGTTGTTATCTTTTGACTAAGGTTTTTGCTGCTCTAATTCTGTTTTACCCTTCACGGCGATTCTGAGCTGTTGTTATCTTTTGACTAAGGTTTTTGCTGCTCTAATTTTATTACCCTTCACGGTGATTCGGAGCTGTTGTTATCTTTTGACTACGGTTTTTGCTGCTCTAATTCTATATTACCCTTCACGGTGATTCGGAGCTGTTGTTATCTTTTGACTACGGTTTTTGTTGCTCTAATTCTATTACCCTTCACGGTGCTTCAGAGCTGTTGTTATCTTTTGACTACGGTTTTTGCTGCTCTAATTCTATATTACCCTTCACGGTGATTCTGAGCTGTTGTTATCTTTTGACTAAGGTTTTTGCTGCTCTAATTTTATTACCCTTCACGGTGATTCGGAGCTGTTGTTATCTTTTGACTAAGGTTTTTGCTGCTCTAATTCTTTTACCCTTCACGGTGATTCTGAGCTGTTGTTATCTTTTGACTACGGTTTTTGCTGCTCTAATTCTGTTTTACCCTTCACGGTGATTCTGAGCTGTTGTTATCTTTTGACTACGGTTTTTGCTGCTCTAATTCTGTTTTACCCTTCACGGTGATTCTGAGCTGTTGTTATCTTTTGACTAAGGTTTTTGCTGCTCTAATTCTTTTACCCTTCACGGTGATTCGGAGCTTCCCAGTCCCGATTCAAGCTGGCATGTCACTTCACGAGGTGCAGTTAACACAATCGACCCCTATTCAACACATGAGCGTGATGGTGAAATTGTCTGTGCTTTGCTTTCTTGGTAACAATGCGGGTAGTTCAGGGTTTCCATTCCACAAAGTCAAGGTCACAACTTTCGCTATAGACAGAGCACCAGTTTTACCCTTACTGCAATGTCCCTCCACCTCACCACCTCCACCCCCTCCATAAAGAAGGGGAAAAAACGTTTTTCGTGCTGCGAAGAAAAGTAGAACAAAGAAATTTAAAGTTTTGTTTCTTTCAGATTTTGTACAAAAATATATTGTCATATGCGAATGTTAAAAATTATTAGGATCTCAACAGTTTACATTCTGAAAAAAAAACAACAAAGTAATTTTGAAGAAAAATATTTCCTCTAATAAAGAATTGGCAATTCTATTCAATTTGATGTCTTAAATATGATAATAAGTGAAGAGAATCTTGAGTCAAAGGTTAGAGCTCTAAATGTAACCATTTTTTGTTACATCTGATTAAAAAATAGTAATTTGTGACTTTAAAAAAATTGAAATGTTTCTTTGTTTTGGCTCTTGTTTTGGTTTGCCAGATTCCATCGTAAGCGTTGAGATCACCCCAGTAACCAACGGCCCAGCAGCGTTCAGGCTAGCCGACGCGCCAGAATTCACTTGCCAGGTTTCCCCAGCAGCAAAATTCCTACCAGCTGGCAGCATATCTTACGAGTGGAAGAATGTACAGGTATTTAAGTTGCTTGAAACTTGAACCCACCCCATGATATGACTTTTATTGGACAGTCTGTCATCCGTTTAACATTAGAGCGGCAGTGAATATGCTCAGATCTAAGCTGGTTAACCATTTCAGTACTTTCTCATTGCGAATTTTAAGTTGCTAC
>JAWDGP010006547.1:7500-14283 GCA_033675545.1 Elysia crispata
CGGCAATTTCTTACAGTTTCATAGTCAAGACTGGTTCTTCCATAGTTGTCTGGACCGGGCAAACATTCAAGTTTCGGTTATTTTTGTTGAAGCTGATTTCCAACTTTACTCACTCCCGTTCTGCTCACTCCCGGGACTCACACAATCCTTTTCATCAACAGTCATTGTTATCAACGCCATCACTATGTTCTTGATCCTATTACTCACAATGTATAGCAGATAAACATATTTCTTTGTGGTCACATATATCAGCTTTTTCATCAACATCATCATTATGAATATAGCTATCCTCCTCTTCCTCCTCCTCATCATCATCAACAACACCACCACCATAATCATCTATATCATCATTTTTCCGGCCTTTTTTTAGTTTCAACATCACAATCATCGCTTTTCACGTAACTGGCATTATTGTTGTTATAAAGCCTTTAATTTAACACCAGCGAAATTCACCCATCAAAATTTTATCTTGGAATACACTCGCATTCTGTTCACAGCTGAAATAGAAAAGCCCGAGGTGGATGCGCCAACAAATAAATTTGGCAAATTGGGAGAGATGAAACTCACGTGCAAATCAGACAGTGCAGTACCCGCTATGAAATACTCGTGGAAAAAGTAAGTTTCTGTCTTACAAGTGACGCTTCAATGTAGATAGATGAGCAAAGAGCTGCGGCATAGAGAAAAAGTTTCTGTTTTAGGAGTGACTCTTACATGTAGATAGATGAGCAAACAACTGGGACATAGAGAAGAAGTTTCTATCTTAGAAGTGACGCTTCATTGTAGATAGATGAGCAAAGAACTGGGACATAGAGAAGAAGTTTCTGTCTTAGAAGTGACGCTTCATTGTAGATAGATGAGCAAAGAACTGGGACATAGAGAAGAAGTTTCTGTCTTAGAAGTGACGCTTCAATGTAGATAGATGAGCAAAGAACTGGGACATAGAGAAGAAGTTTCTGTCTTAGAAGTGACGCTTCAATGTAGATAGATGAGCAAAGAACTGGGGCATAGAGAAGAAGTTTCTGTCTTAGATGTGACGCTTCATTGTAGATAGATGAGCAAAGAACTGGGACATAGAGAAGAAGTTTCTGTCTTAGATGTGACGCTTCATTGTAGATAGATGAGCAAAGAACTGGGACATGGAGAAGAAGTTTCTGTTTTACAAGTGACGCTTCATTGTAGATAGATGAGCAAAGAACTGGGACATAGAGAAGAAGTTTCTGTCTTAGAAGTGACGCTTCAATGTAGATAGATGAGCAAAGAGCTGCGGCATAGAGAAGAAGTTTCTGTCTTAGAAGTGACGCTTCAATGTAGATAGATGAGCAAAGAACTGGGACATAGAGAAGAAGTTTCTGTCTTAGAAGTGACGCTTCAATGTAGATAGATGAGCAAAGAACTGGGACATAGAGAAGAAGTTTCTGTCTTAGAAGTGACGCTTCAATGTAGATAGATGAGCAAAGAACTGGGACATAGAGAAGAAGTTTCTGTCTTAGAAGTGACGCTTCAATGTAGATAGATGAGCAAAGAGCTGCGGCATAGAGAAGAAGTTTCTGTCTTAGAAGTGACGTTTGCATGTAGATAGATGAGCAAAGAACTGGGACATAGAGAAGAAGTTTCTGTCTTAGAAGTGACGCTTCAATGTAGATAGATGAGCAAAGAACTGGGACATAGAGAAGAAGTTTCTGTCTTAGAAGTGACGTTTGCATGTAGATAGATGAGCAAAGAACTGGGACATAGAGAAGAAGTTTCTGTCTTAGAAGTGACGTTTACATGTAGATAGATGAGTAAAGAACTGGGACATAGAGAAGAAGTTTCTGTCTTAGAAGTGACGCTTCAATGTAGATAGATGAGCAAAGAGCTGCGGCATAGAGAAGAAGTTTCTGTCTTACAAGTGACGCTTCAATGTAGATAGATGAGCAAAGAGCTGCGGCATAGAGAAGAAGTTTCTGTCTTAGAAGTGACGCTTCAATGTAGATAGATGAGCAAAGAACTGGGACATAGAGAAGAAGTTTCTGTCTTAGAAGTGACGCTTCAATGTAGATAGATGAGCAAAGAGCTGCGGCATAGAGAAGAAGTTTCTGTCTTACAAGTGACGTTTGCATGTAGATAGATGAGCAAAGAACTGGGACATAGAGAAGAAGTTTCTGTCTTAGAAGTGACGCTTCATTGTAGATAGATGAGCAAAGAACAGGGGCATAGAGAAGAAGTTTCTGTCTTAGAAGTGACGCTTCAATGTAGATAGATGAGCAAAGAACTGGGACATAGAGAAGAAGTTTCTGTCTTAGAAGTGACGCTTCAATGTAGATAGATGAGTAAAGAACTGGGACATAGAGAAGAAGTTTCTGTCTTAGATGTGACGCTTCAATGTAGATCGATGAGCAAAGAACTGGGACATAGAGAAGAAGTTTCTGTCTTAGAAGTGACGCTTCAATGTAGATAGATGAGCAAAGAACTGGGACATAGAGAAGAAGTTTCTGTCTTAGAAGTGACGCTTCAATGTAGATAGATGAGCAAAGAACTGGGACATAGAGAAGAAGTTTCTGTCTTAGAAGTGACGCTTCAATGTAGATAGATGAGCAAAGAACTGGGACATAGAGAAGAAGTTTCTAGTCCTAGTTAAAGAGGGTTCTGTAGAAAATATGCTTCTTTGAAAACGTTCTCTTAGCCTTTGCGGCGAAGTTAAAGATTTACAACAAACAAACCAGTAAGAGCCCATCATGGTCTCAGCTTATGTGTTTCTCTCATTAACAAGAAGATTATAACTCCAGCAGCTTTTGCAGTAACTGGTTGTACAAATCTTGTTTCTTTTATACAAATGTTGAGCCATTTTGTCCCAAAGCCCACCTCTAACCACTTTCCAGCAATGATATTAATCTTTAACTTGTGTTATTTTAGCTAACTTTGACTGCTTCGCCTTCGTCGTATTAGATTTATTGTTAAAACATTGATTTTTCTGTCACCCTATCTTATAGGATGTTGGTAACATTAAGAACTCTACGTAAAAACCCATTATAGTCATAAAACAAAATTTCACAGTTTTTCCCCTTTTGAAATGTTAGCCCCATTTTCAGATTTCAGTTTCTTTTCCAAAGTTTTTAATTAGACTGATTTATATCTGCGAAATAACCGAGATCAAATCTAAACGAAAACCAACCTCAGAGAGCGGCATGCAGCATCGCATTATGTTGTACTTGCCTGTAAGAAATGCGCATTGAAAGTGCGTGCGTAATGCGTTGTTATCAGCTGTCTGTCCTGTAACCAGAATTGGTTGAACAATGAACATACTGATTTAACTTTTATTATCATTGCTAATATCATGAAGTTCATTCTTCTTCTTCTTGTTCTTCTTCTTGTTCTCCTTCTTCTTCTTCTTCTTCTTCTTCTTCTTCTTCTTCTTCTTCTTCTTCTTCTTCTTCTTCTTCTTCTTCTTCTTCTTCTTCTTCTTCTTCTTCTTCTTCTCCTTCGTCTTCTCCACCGTCTTCTCAACCTCTTCGTCTTCTCCTTCGTCTTCTCCTTCTCCTTCTCGTCTTCTCCTTCGTCTTCTCCTTCTCCTTCTCCTTCGTCTTCTCCTTCTCCTTCGTCTTCCTCCTTCTCCTTCCGTCTTTCTCCTTCGTCTTCTCCTTCTCCTTCTCCTTCCTCCTTCGTCTTCTCCTTCTCCTTCTCGTCTTCTCCTTCTCCTTCGTCCCCATCTTCTCCACCGTCCTTCTCCTTCTCGTCTTCTCCTTCGTCTTCTCCTTCTCCTTCGTCTTCTCCTTCTACTTCAAGTCTTCTCCTTCATCCTTCTCCTTCCTTCTCCTTCTCCTTCGTCTTCTCCTTCGTCTTCCTCTCCTTCGTCTTCTCCTTCCTTCTTCTCCTTCTCGTCTTCTCCTTCGTCTTCTCCTTCTTTCCTTCATCCCTTCTCCTTCGTCTTCTCCTTCGTCTTCTCCTTCTCCTTCGTCTTCTCCTTCTCCTTCTCCTTCTCTTTCCTCCCATTGCTCCTTCTCCTTCGTCTTCTCCTTCTCCTTCGTCTTCTCCTTCTCCTTCGTCTTCTCCTTCTCCTTCTCCTTCGTCTTCTCCTTCGTCTTCCTTCTCCTTCGTCCTTCCTCCTTCTTCTCCTTCTCTGTCTTCTCCTTCTCCTTCTCCTTCTCCTTTGTCTTCTCCTTTCCTCCTTCTCCTTCTCCTTCTGTCTTCTCCTTCGTCTTCTCCTTCTCCTTCGTCTTCTCCTTCTTCTCCTTCTCCTTCTCCTTCTCCTTCGTCTTCTCCTTCTCCTTCTCCTTCTTCGTCTTCTCCTCCTTCTCTCTCTTCTCCTTCTCCTTCTCCTTCGTCTTCGCCTTCACCTTCTCCTTCTCCTTCGTCTTCTCCTTCGTCTTCTCCTTCGTCTTCTCCTTCTCCTTCGTCTTCTCCTTCTCCTTCCTCTTCTCTTCTCCTTCTCCTTCTCCTTCACCGTCTTCTCCCTTCTTCTCCTTCTCCTTCTCCCTTCGCTTCTTCCTCCTTCTCCTTCGTCCCCTTCTCCTTCGTCCTTCTCCTTCGTCTTTTTCCTTCGTCTTCTCCTTCTCCTTCGTCTTCTCCTTCGCCTTCTCCTTCACCTTCTCCTTCTCCTTCGTCTTCTCCTTCGTTCGTCTTCTCCTTCTCCTTCGTCTTCTCCTTCGTCTTTTCCTTCATCTTCTCCCTTCTGGTTCTCCTTCGTCTTCTCCTTTGTCTTCTCCTCTCGTCTTCTCCTTCTCCTTCTCCTTCGTCTTTCCTTCCTTCTCGTCTCTCCTTCTCCTTCGTCTTCTCCTTCTCCTTCTCGCTTCGTCTTCTCCTTCTCCTTTCTCCTTCGTCTCACCTCCTTCTCCTTCATCTTCTCCCTTCTCCTTCGTCTTCTCCTTCGTCTTCTCCTTCGTCTTCTCCTTCGCCTTCGCCTTCGTCTTTCCTTCTGTCT
This sequence comes from Elysia crispata, assembly GCA_033675545.1. Taxonomy (NCBI): domain Eukaryota; kingdom Metazoa; phylum Mollusca; class Gastropoda; family Plakobranchidae; genus Elysia; species Elysia crispata. The sequence goes on from JAWDGP010006547.1 coordinate 12,398, forward strand.
TCTCCTTCGTCTTCTCCATTCGTATTCTCCTTCTCCTTCCTTCTCCTTCTCCTTCGTCTTCTCCCTTCTCCTTCGTCTTCTCCTTTTTTTTCATTTTCCTACGTCTTCTCCGCTTCTCCTTCGTTAAACTCTTCTCCTTCGTCTTGTCCTCTTCTCCTTCGTCTTCTCCTTCGTCTCTTCTCCTTCTCCTTCGTCTTTCCGCCTCCTTCTCAACTACGTCTTCCTCTTCTTTTCCTTCTCCTTCGTCTTCACCTTCGTCATCGAAAGCTCCTTCGTCTTCTCCTTCTCCTTCGCCTTCGCCTTCTCCTCCTCCTCCCCCTCCTCTTCCTCTTCCTCTTCTTCTTATTGTTATTATGATTATTTTTACTATTAATACAATCATCGTCATCATCATCATCATCATCATCATCATCATCATATTATTCTAATTATTATTATTATTATTATTATTATTATTATTATTATTATTATTATTATTATTATTATTATTATTATTATTATTATTATTATTATTGTTAGTACTACTACTACTACTACTACTACTACTACTACTACTACTACTACTACTACTACTACTACTACCACTACTACTACTACTACTACTACTACTTCTACTACTACTACTATTATTATTATTATTATTATTATTATTATTATTATTATTATTATTTTTATTATTAATAACCATTTATAAAGAGCCGTATATCTTAAATAAAATGCTCTAGGCGCGTACAGATTTTTCACAATAAAAACAGTGGATATATAATTTGACATCAATAAGACCACTAAAACATGAAAGAGGTCACACAAGGCTTGTTTAAAAAGGGAAAGTCTTTAAATGTCGTTAAAATTGTCGTGTGTAAAAGATAGTTTTAAATATGCCGGGAGGGCATTCCATTTAATGGGAGAGTAAATTGAAAAAGCCCTATCACTAGCGTTGAATGAATCGTGGTACAGCTAGTTTTTTATTACCACTTGATCTTAAAACTCTATTAGGCCTATGACATTCTAAAATTTCTTGAATATAAAAAGGAGATATATTTTGAAAAAATTTATGAACAAAGGTCAGTACTTTAAAATCAATTCTTTGCTTAACTGGAAGCCAGTGAAGATCTTTTAAGACAGGTGTAATGTGCTGATGCTTTTTAGCACAGGATACAATCCTGGCTGCCTGATTTTGTACTCTCTGAAGTTTAATTATTGAGTTAAGAGATACTCCAGTAAGCAATGAATTACAGTAGTCTATTCTGCTCATTACTAAAAAGCTGACTAAGTTGAGCAGTATCTTTATTAATATAGCTTCTGATCTGCATGCCAATATTCTTAAGATGGTAGTGCGATTGCTGACATATGCTATTGATCTGACAAGACATAGTAAAATTTGCGTCTAAATAACATCCCAGATTCTTTACTGAACTTGAAACAGGAACGCTTGGAACTTTTTATTTAGACACTATTAAAGTTAAGATCTATAAGGCTTTGTTCGTCCCAAACACGATCACATCTGTTTTATCACTATTTAACTTAAGTTTGTTAGAGTTCCATCCAATCTGCAATTTCAACCACACATTTCTACTACTAGAAAAACAATCACTCCTAAACCTACTACTACTACTGCAACTATCAAAATGTTTTTATCAATAGTATACAATATTATTCCTCTTTTTAATCAAGGGAGCAAGGAGATAATTTAAACATAATGCCTTCTCAGGTGCATACAAGAGCTGTTTGCTTATAAGGCGTCCAACAGGAGTGAATCAGCTACATCATCACAGAAAGTGCAGAATATTTTGTTCGTTAGATTAGGATATAACTAAATCGGTTTTCTCGAATGTGTGGTCGCTCACACAATGTGTTTCTTTTGGAAATATTAAGTATAGCAGGGG
>JAWDGP010006548.1:0-5000 GCA_033675545.1 Elysia crispata
TTCTACTACTAGTGCTACTTCGGAATACCTACTCTCTCTGTGTCTGTCATTTTGTCTGTCTTTTCTGTCTGTTTGCCTGTCTGTCTCTCTGTCTGTTAGTCTGTGTGTATCTCTTTCTATCTTTAGTCTAGTGTTATATAACTATAGGAAAAGTTTTGGCGGAAAATATCTCTCTATCTCTCCTTATTTCTTTCTTCCTTTGGTCAAATATTATATATCTATAGAACAAGTTAAAGAGAATCTCTCTCTCTCTCTCTCTCTCTCTCTCTCTCTCTCTCTCTCTCTCTTTCTCTCACTGTCTTATCATTCCTTTAGTCAAGAAAATTATACCTATAGGAAAAGCTGCATCTCCACATCTTCCTTCTTTTTTTCCCCTCCCTAAGTCAACTATTAAGCGTTATATAAACCTTCATCAGAATATATAAATACATATGTGTGTGTGTGTCTTTGTTTTTCGTTTTTTTTATTTCTTTCGTTCTTAGTCATGTATGGTAATGTGAGTACAGATAAACCATTTAATTTAGCCTTGTCATTGTTTAAGAAGGTCCTTTTTGCAGCGAGGAGGAAAAGGTCTGTCTTGTTTTGGTGGATAAGAATTAGTGTGGTTAACTAATGTTGGTTCCACTATTATAGCTGATAGGTAAGATGAAGAAATATTTGAGCAGCTGTGAGTGTTTAGGATCAAAGTGAATGGCACATACTTTGTAAGGTTTACTGTTTTTGAGCTTCAGGTCTGCTCTTCTCAGATTTACGATCCATCGATAAAATCTGCGGCGGAAATAAGGAAATCAATTAGTTGAATTATTTTTAAAACAAAACTCATAGATTTTAAATTTGCTTACATGCTGCAACCAAACAAAATTTATGAAGTTAGTTGATGCAAGGCCTTAATTGAATTGTTTTCAAACCAAAGCTCAAAGTAAAGAGCCAAATTGTGACACCCGTGGAATGTTAAATAAATAAAACCTTAAAGTTTATAAGCTGTCGAATAAGAAACCCTCTCAACTTTTTTCTCAATTTTTATTTTTCAAAGACTTAATGCTAGAAGAAAAGTATATCTGTCTGATTGTATACATGTATAGGAAAAATATCTACAGGAAACAAGACATAATAAAAGTGGTTACCTATCTACTTGCATAATCTCTCTCTCTCTCTCTCTCTCTCTCTCTCTCTCTCTCTCTCTCTCTTTCTCTCTTTCTCTTTCTCAATTAATCTAACGCCACGACCAGCACTATATCAAACTTTGAGCAGCTAAAACCTTTGAGAAAATTCAATATGGATCCCGTTCCAATAGGTTTTTCATAGATGTGTGGACAACATCTCCATCCTTCCATGCTCGCACAGATAGCTATAAATAGTATATCTAAAAATCTGGGCAAGGGAATCAAGAAATTAGTCTAATTACAATAATTCAGCAGTTACTTCCATTCGCACACCTATGCCGAATCCTTGAGAAGAAACTTAATTAAAACTTTCCTGGAGTCGAACTATCAGTAGCTGTCTTTTCCCTAGCAAATAGAATTGCTTCGTTTGTAGTAAAGAATTTGGTAACTTTTCCTGATGACACTCGCGAGCTGAAAAAAAAAAGCTGTCAAAGACCTTTGTGGCGGCGACTATCAGTGATTTGCTGAATTTGGCTCAAGAATTTTACTATTCAAACTGAAGAGAGATAACGCGAGAGAAAGAAAGAAAGAAGGAAGGAAAAGACAGAGAGACGGAAAAAGAGTGGATGCTCGAGAGAAAAAGAAAGAAGAAAAGAGAGAAAAGGGGGAAGAGAGAGAGAGAGAGAGAGAGAGAGAGAGAGAGAGAGAGAGAGAGAGAGAGAGAGAGAGAGAGAGAGAGAGAGAGAGAAAGAGAGAAAGAGAGATATTATGGAAGTAGATAAGGAACCACTTCTTTATTACCTTGTTTCCTGTAGATTTATCTATACCTACGTGATGGCTAGCTTTTAACTAGTTCCCGCAGCTCTGCGAGAAAAACAACACCAAAAAAAAAAAAAAAACAGCAAAAATCTAGTCTAGGCAATCTACTTATCAAATGTTTGCGTTCCAGACTTACCTTGAGCCTAATCTAAATCAAGGCCAACAATCGAAGTTGGGTTCTTAGAATAAGGTGAGTTACTTCATCCTTTGTCTGAGCTCCTAGTAGTATTACTATAATTTTTTTCCTCTCGTCATTCTATTTTTGTGTGGTAATCCTTATTTTCTGTCAGAAGTGCGGTTGTAAATGTGGCATGGTGGAAAACAATTTAGGCGCATTTTTCGGCAGTGACTCATAATACGTCAAGCATACCCAGTCTTTACATTACTCTTTTCACTCATTCAAAAAAACGTTTGAAATGTGTAGTCTGAAATGATTATTACTTCATCAATGTGCTTATGCGAAAGTGAATAAATAATAATTTTAAAAAAATATAACAAAGTGTACATACATGATGCAAAACTTTCTTAAGGATAAGACTTTCTTATGACCTGCACAAATAAATCTGTATGAACTATTTGATGCATCGTGGCCTGGCACAATGCATCTACTTTCAATGCCCCGAAACATTTAACGTTGGGTACATTCAATTTCCGGCAAAACCATACATCAAAGAAAGCCGCATGTGAGTTTTCCGGCAAAACTAAACATCAGAAGAAGCCGCACATTCAATTTTCGGCAACGATTACGAGCATGTATCAAAGTCGAACATGTAAATATATATAAGACGCTAGCCCTCCAGACCTCGCCAACTTTGAAATACTAAGGCTTTGTTCCCACTGAACGCTCGACAACCAAATTTTACACACACTCTCTATCTCCCTCTGTCTGTCTCTAATTGTCTATACCTTCCTTTCTCTGTGTTTGTTTCTTCATCCCTCTCTCTCATTCTTTGTCTAGAGATCTGAAAATTAACATGTGTTGTTTGCCAACCTATGGTGTGTAGACTAAATCAGTTTGTCGCATGAAGTTGGAGAGACAGCTGGTTAAATTATTTTGCAAGTGCCATGGAAATTACTTTGTCTCAAACGAACCGAGGAAAACCTGCATTGATTGTTGATGACTTTTTATATCGCTTGAAGACAACAACAAAATCCACCAGGATATGGCAGTGTTCAGCAAAGAAGGACTGCACAGCCAAGATCACTACCGGATCAGATTCGCTCGACATCCTACTTGGATGTACTATTCATTCACACGAAAGAGACGTAAAGAAGATACAAACTCACACATTGAGACAGGCTTGTAAAAGGAGAGCTGCTGAAGACACATGTGAGAGACCAAGAAAAATTCTTGTGTCAGAAGCCAGACGGGATGAGACGTCGATACAGCGCGTGGACGAACGTGACATGGGAAATATCAGAAGAGCGATGTGGTTCGAAAGGAGAAAAGTATGTACAGTTTTGCCGGAATTTGTATGCTCTAAAAATGGGGACAATTCGGAAGAAAAAAAATTGCCGGAAATTGCATACACTAAAATAAATGTTGCCGGAAAACGAAAGCTCCCTTAACGTTGATTGGTACGATACATTATTGCTATCAAAGGGTACAAGCATGAAAAGTCGTTCACTGCAATCTTCGGAAAAACAAAACAAAACAAAACAAAACAAAGAACAACAATAATTATTACTCCGGTTCTGTGAAGCGCTCCCAAATTTTAGGATAGCACCTAACTTGGGACCAGTCGTAAGAAGGTTCACACCTACTCCTAATTTTAGGATAGCACCTAACTTAGGACCAGTCGTAGGAAGGTTTACACCTACTCCTAATTTTAGGATAGCACCTAACTTAGGACCATTCGTAAGGAGTTTGACACCTACTCCTAATTTTATGATAGCACCTAACTTAGGACCAATCATAAGAAGGTTTACACCTACTCCTAATTTAAGGATAACACCTTACTTAGGACCAGTCGTAAGAAGGTTTACACCTACTCCTAATTTAAGAATAGCACCTTCCTTAGGACCAGTCGTAAGAAGGTTTACACCTACTCCTAATTTTAGAATAGCATGTAAAATCATGAACTTCTAGAGTAGTCTAGAGCAGGATTCACGGATTTTACCGAATTTCCCTAAATATTGTTTTGGACCTAACATTTTGTTTTAATAGATACCTGGTTAAACCTTTAGAAAATAAAAAAGGGGAAGAATTTGTAAATTTTTCTTTCTCTTTATGAATGGAAAAAATTGCTTATATGGGGATTTGTTAATCATTTCATTTATCATTTTATAGGAATGTAAAACAAATATTGAAATTATTTTTATAATTGTCAGATATATTCTTTGAGGCTGTACAAAAGATTTCACACCACTTTGGGGACTGTAAAAGAATCTATGCATTTTAAAAGATATATCTTTCAATCTTAGCTACGCAAATCTAAAATTGTTCATCAAGCTCAGGGAATCTACTAAATGTTTGTTGAAAGACTCGAAAATTTTCTGTAGATTTTTGAAGTAATCAAAACTTATCTAGCTCCATTCGGTAACTAGAAAAACAAGTGTAGATGTCTACATGTCTAGATCTGATCTAGTTTTAAAGTGCTAGGTACATGTATAACTGTAACTCTAGATATTAACTAAAATATGTAAGTAGATATACATTTAAGAGCTAGATTTTATATCAAGATGTAGGTTTTAGGTATACAGCTCGAGAACTAGTTACAGTATGATGGTCCATTGTTCACCGTTGTTCACCAGTCATCGATTACCAAATCAAAATCTAGCCTCAATAGTCCGGTTCTTTGAAGCCACATTCTGTTGAGCCACTTTCAGAAATTCTAGATGTAGATAGGTAGAAAGATACACAAAAAGGTATAGAAAAAGACATTATCTTCAGAAAGAGAGTGAAAAAAAAACCAACTAAAGATAAGCAAGCTGGATTTACACAAAATATTTTACTGGTTGCTTTTCATACGGACCTTACATGTGCAGATCCTTTAGATCCATATGGCCTATACAGAATTCTTAGGCAAACGAAAAACAAAAAAAAAAAAAAATTCAGGGATCCGTACGATTACAAAT
>JAWDGP010006548.1:7500-15542 GCA_033675545.1 Elysia crispata
CCTTAAGTAAAAAAAAAAAGAATGTCTTATCTCTTATCTTTCTTCTTACATCCTTTGCTCTTGAAGCGTATGAAAATCCCTATTTTTTTTTTTTTGATTGATTCGAGACTTGACAAGCATGTAAGGTGATCAGGTGTTGACTCCTTATCGACTTAAGCATTATCTCGAAAATTAAATTGTCTGTGTTTTATGATGGGCGAACAGAAAATGGGAGAATTTTTTACTGCATTTCTTTGTTACTGTCTTCTAAGTTTGTTAAAATATCTTGTTTGATATTTCTTACACCTCTATTTCTGTTTTCACAAAAATGTATGTCAAAATGTGCTATTCCAGCGAGATTTCTCCAGGATTACGTCGCCAAGTCTGATCTGAAAGCGCTAGTTCTGATGGGCTCCACACTGACCCGGAAAACTAAACTCCGAGATTTTCCTATCCCTGTCCTCACGCTGGCTGCAGAGCTGGACGGAGTGATCAGAATAACCAGGATGGTGGAGGAGTACGAAAAACTGACCAGTGATATTTCCAGCATTTTACGAGGACTGTATAGGACCCCGGTTATCTTCATAGAAGGAGCGAATCATGCTCAATTTGGCCCAGGGATAACATGGTCTGGAGTGAATAAATCAAAGGACCTTGCGCCAGAGATTACAGACGACAAGGCACGCAGTTTAATCGGGAAATCCGTCAACGATTTCCTGACTGTGACTTTTAGTTTAAAAAACGATCAGGTAGATAAAGCTCTTGATCAACTTATGCAGGCATTTTTTAAATCTGCAATGAAATTTCAGCCATTTTTAGATGTACGGAACCTTGACACTGACGGAGAGGAGTCGATGTGGACAGTTCTGGCCCAGGAAATTTTTGCCGGCGAGTACACAAATAGAGTAGCGATCTCTAATGAAATACTGGAGAACCCATGGTTTTACGGTAAACAGCCCAGCATCGCCTTTAACGATGATGATATGATAATTGGTACAACTGCTCTTATTGTCCCTTCTCCCAAGTCTGACTCTTTGCAGTCCCGGTCGGATATGGAGAGTCCCTTGGAGATAAACATGAAGCTTGTGTCCAAGGAAGCGATAAGGGCAGCTTTGGCTAGTCAAAACGACACGTCTCTCAAAAGTGCACCAAATACATGCGCATCTCTTAACCGTTTTGCCGTCTATCTAGCTCTTGGCCTTTCTTCTGAAGCAGCGCAAGATCGTTATCTCTCTCGAGGTCGACGAATCATAGTGGAGGAGGACGCTATGCGCGGAGCTAACTTCCTGTGGGCGCCCTCACCCCTACAGGTGTGGCAGGATGCTGCTGGACTTCACGTTAGATCGATAGCCTTGGCTACTTCCAAAGAGCATTATTGCAAAGTGTTGTCACCCTACCGTGCTATGGAGTGGATCAACATTGACTCTCTGCTTGTTTACCCACTTCAAGAATGAGTGCCCCTTGCAGCTAAAGCCAAACTGAAGCACTGAAAATTTTCTATCCGCCTCGCTTTTAAGGGATGTCTCATAGTAAATAACAAAGTTTAAAATGTCTAGTCTTAGATTAAGTAAAACATAAAAAAAAAAACATCAACTATACTCATACTCTTGTTATAGTCCAGCTTAAATAAATCATTTAAACATCAAAAAACCTTTTCTTCTGTCCTTTTCAAGTTAAGTATTATATATCTTACTATTGAAATAAAAACAGTAATATAGCCATGGCAATACCGTGACTTTCTGAGCATCGTTATATACCCTTTACAGTGTGTTTTGGTAGCTTTACTCTTTGTGCCACAGTTCAAGGGTTTTTTATGTTTATAAAAATCCGTGTATGTTATTTATGCGCGGACAAGGTGGATTTTTCACGCGTGCACGCTTCGATCTGGTACAAATCAATGCCCCTCATTTCCTCTTGTTGACCAAATTGCCAAGTCACAAGGACGGCTTGACAGTTATCAAATTGTACGAATATCCCCAGTTTTACAGTGGAAATCATTCTCATTCCCTGTGAAGCAGTGGACTCAAACGATACATTGTTACTGGCAAATACGTTAGACAACGTCATTGCGCAGTATGATTAAGTGATCAAAACAAAACTAAAATAGCCGCTGACTACGAAAAGTAGGTATTCTTTATAACAATTTAAGATAAAATTGGGAAAAAGACGTGGGATTTCCATAACTGAAAACTGTTAACAGCGCTCCTGAAATTGCTGGAAATTTGAGAAAATGAATAAACAAGAGTGGAGACTATTCGATACTACAAAAACAAGATTCTTACACTTTATAGGCCTTTTTTATTATTAAGGGATCACAATCTTTCTGGTCCAGGGATAATAAGAACAAAATGATGACGATCTCTTCAGATGCCACCCTTTTCGCGAATTATTTGTAAATTCGCTCACAAGTGGGAGATAATTATTTTTGTTTGTTAACACGACTAAAGATCCCAATAAACAATACACAGCGCGACAATCCACATGTATATCAGGAAAATAAAATTCAAGACAGAAATCGAAACGTCTGTGTTTAAGTAAACGGATGACTTAGTTATTTCAACAAAATCACTTATTTCAACACTAGACTGTCCCAGTCTGAGTTATCTGTCAATAAAAATAAAAAAAAATGCTATGAAGCGTTTTCAATTTTAGGAAGTTTCTAGGTGCTTTCTATTTGGAACTTATCTAGCCTGAGTCTAGGTGCCCGCCAAGGCCCTAAAATGTAGTGTGCCTTAATTGGTGTGTCTATCCGTTTTCAGAAAAAACAGAATTTCATATTCTTAATGTTAAGCGTGTGGGATCAAAAATTAAAAATAACATTTTGAATTAAGGTTTGTTTTAGATTTGGCCTAGACTTATCTCCAAGACTAAGACAAAGATGTGAAAGTCTTCAGGCGGCAAGGATTAAGATAAGTCAAGTCTTTTTAATATAATTATATACTTTCTGCATTACATATTCCTACCTACTGTTATTACACTATTTAATTACTGCAAAACATTTTTTTCAGGAAATTTGGTCTAAAGATTTCCTTTAAGATATTGGCCTTGATTTTTGATTTTGATTTCCCCTCCTCACTTCCTCTTTCTCTCTCTTGTTCTCCTATTCTCTAACTGTCATTATCTTCCAAGTATTTCTTGATTAAATTCTTATCTATTCAGCATACTTATCTTTATGGAGTTTCATTTATTTATTCATTTCTTCATTATTTTATAAATATTCGTTTAGTCAATTTTAACACAATATTTTTTTATATATATTGTTTTTAACCCCTATTTAATAAATTGTTTTTTGTTTATTTCTGCTACTCTTTTCTTTACGTATTTGCATATTTTTTCTGTATTTACTTCCATATTATTATTTTTTTTTTTTACGGTGCTTCACAACTAGTAGTAGTAGTAGTAGTAGTAGTAGTAGTAGTAGTAGTAGTAGTAGTAGTAGTAGTAGTAGTAGTAGTAGTAGTAGTAGTAGTAGTAGTAGTAGTAGTGGTAGTAGCAGAAGTAGTAGTAGTAGTAGTAGTAGTAGTAGTAGTAGTAGTAGTAGTAGTAGTAGTAGTAGTAGTAGTAGCAGTAGAGTAGTAGTAGTAGTAGTAGTAGTGTCGTAGTAGTAGTTGTTGTAGTAGTAGTAGTTGTAATTGTGTAATAATCAAATTAAAATACCTACATGTTTTCAAATGAAAGGAAACTTAGCAATAAACAATGGTACTGCATTCTTTTAAATCAGATATTTACAACTCGCCTCACTTTAATAAGCTTGACATTTTTTAATTAAAAACAAGTTGAAAGACTGAACCACAAGAGCATCAATCTTGGTCAAAATAATCACAGTGTATTTCTGAATAACATTATCATGCTTGTAACAATCATGATTAAACATCTTCAATGCCCTGCATTGAAGAAGCTGATACAAAGAGAAAAAGAAAAGCAGGATAAATTCATGTCTTAATCTGAATACAAAAACTAGACCCACATCAAGCCAACTAAATATGTAGTGGAACAAGTTATCAAAAATTCACCACAGAGTAAACAAATCAAGTTCTGGAAGGAAGATCTCTAAAAGATGGACAGGATATATATGAATACATGAATTATTTTTTTTAGGATGATTGCAAGTCAGATGAACCACAGTAAGATTTCATGTTGGGAAAGCTTCATACTCTCTCTGTGTGTGTGTCTCTCTCTCTCCCTCACTGTGTCTCGCTGTGTGTCTCTGTCTCTCTTTCCACCAAGACAAGCAATTCTCTTGGTCAATCTGCTTTGCATTGATGTTAGTTAAAGTGATAGAAAAATAAAACAGGCAGACCAATCCAAAACAATCCCGCTATAAATACATTGTAATGAAGTTTTAGGTCTTTTTCACATGTATAAATCTTCAGTAGTATTTCATACATTAAAATAACGGAATAAATTTCAAACCATACCTTTACGCTTATATAAATATTCTATTTCACATTTTATGCTTTCATGATTTAAAACAATTTTCTGTACTGATATTAAAATTTTAGATTTTAAGGCATAAAATTTTGACATCAAAATGTATTCAGACATTCACCCTAACAGTTGCCTGCTAAAACAATTAAAAAGAAATTGAAGATTTTAAAGATTATCTCAGCACTGAATGTTTGAAAATCATTGCACAAGAAACATAGCTAATTTGGAGAGCCAATGACTCTCAATTGTAATAAACACCCATCCACACTTCTACATTTTTATATTTGTCAGTGGATGAATTGATCTTTGGAAGCTGGGGATGATAATGTTGCAGTTGGTTCACTGATAAGTTTATTTATCTGTTATCAACTTTTCTGAGGATGTTCATGACGAAAGAAGATATTTTTTTTATATTTTAATGATTGGCAGATTAAAGACTTATGATCAAATGTTAGAAAACTCAATTAAGAACATCCACAAATATGTCTTACTATTTCAATAAAAGACAAAAAAAAACAGAAACTGATAATCTCTTAAAAATATTTGCAATTATTTCATATTTAGGAAGTTTAGAAAAAGCACATTGCTTGACATAAATGTAGATTCATCTTCTAGAACTAAATGTAGATTTCAAAAAGGTATCTAGGCGGTACAGCAGAACATCTTTTGAAACAAATAATAATTACGTGTGTCACATTCAAAAGCATTTCGAAAAATGAGAAATCAACAATTTGGGTTTAAAAGTCAGTATCTGGAAAGTTTCTATTGTGCGATTTGACATTTGACTAAGAGTTACATCTGCACTCAACATTTTGCCACACGGAGAATCAAAGCTCATATCTTTACCTATGGGTTTCAGAGGCAAGTTATTTGGTAAGTTGACTAAATGCATGGCTTAATTCAATGAAAAGTAAAAGATCATAGCTAAGCTACCCTCAGTCTTTTTCCGGGCAACTTAAATTAAAGCGTTCTCTGACCATTGCTAAACACTACTTTCACATTTAATTGGGACTATACAATTGCTATTTTGCATCAATTATCCAACTCAGTAAAATTGAGATCCTATTTATAAAAATTACTTTGTATCAATATATATAAACTCGTTTGTGGTGATTAGGCACTTGGATAGGCATGGGGCAATATAAATGGAATTTTACTTTTCATAAAAACAAGTCTACAATTATATACAGTCGAGTTCGGTTATTTTGAAGTCTTCAGGCTAAAAAAGGTAGGGGAGAGTGGGGCTAGAAGTCACAGGGGCAAGAAGTCACAAAGCCCATAACCGAGAAGGTAATAGTGTTAGCAAAAAAGCGAAACCATTTTCAGGTGTCTTTTGGCGAATGAAAACCATGCCTGCAAAGGGAGCTTACTCTTACATTTCGTTTGCTCACAAAAAGCACATGCTGAAATCAAGGCTCCTGAAAGTGGAAATTCCTTCTCATCAATTTTTGTAAGTATATATTTCTAAAGCATTTTTTCACCTTGGTAAAAGTTTATACGAAAGAATTAATTTTATGTTTATGAGTTGCAGCCATGTAAATGTAAATAAACAGAATGTTGTTTGTGTTAGTGAACGTTGCTTGAAAAAAATTACAGTGGGGCAAGAAGTCACAGGCACTGGGGCTACAAGTCACAGCTGTGACTTTTAGCCCCACATTGATATAGTCAGCATTATATAGCATATTTCGTGTTTTGTGATTGAATAATTCATCGTCTTCTTCCACTTTTTTATCTTCTTTTGAAACAAAAACTAACTCTAGATTTTGAATTTTCATCTCATATTTCAGACTGAGCAGCTGACTAAGACTAAGGACTAAGATAAAAATGGTGCGGACAGGCACGTACAAGCGGACAACAAACCGAGGCACGTTCAGTCGAGAAGACATGCTGATTGCTGTAGATGATGTAATCAACAAAAAGATTTCTCTACGCAAAGCTGCTGCAAATCACCAACTGAATTACAAGACACTGAGTCGGTATGTGCAGTTGAAAAGCAAAGCTGAAACAGAAATTCCAAAGACTGTTGGGTACCAAAAGACACGGCTTGTCTTCACAGAGGAAATTGAAGTTCAGCCTGTGGAGTATCTGGTTACTGCCTCCAAAATATTTCATGGGCTGACAATGAAAGAGCTACAGGTATTAGCGTATGAGTTAGCAGACTCAAACAATATTCCAAAGCCAGCATCGTGGGCTGAAAATGGACAAGCAGGAATTGACTGGGCTCGTGGTTTTATGAACCGACATGGAAAGGAACTTTCTTTAAGAACACCAGAGGCCACGTCACTTCAGCGAATGACTTCTTTCAACCGGCACAATGTGAATGCATTCTACAACAACTTAGAAGAGGCCTTGAAGAATGGATTCACGGCAGATAATATCTGGAATATTGATGAGACAGGTGTGACCACTGTGCAATCACCTACATAACAAATAGCGAAAAAAGGAGACAAACGTGTGGGTGCTGTTGTGGCTCAAGAGCGAGGTACACTTGTCACAGTGTGTTGTGGCATCAGTGCTTCTGGCAATCACATCCCCCCATTTCTGATTTTTCCAAGGGTAAATGCCCAGGACCACTGGAGAATGATGTTACCTCCTGGAAGTTTGGTGGAGGGTCATCCGAAGGCAACACGTTGGATGACTTGTGAGAATTTCTTGTCTTACTTGAAACACTTCGTCAAACATACAAAACCGACAGAAGATTCACCGGTTCTCCTTCTTCTTGACAACCACCAATCCCATATTTCGCTAGATGCAGTTAACTATTGCAGAGAGCACCACGTGACCATGCTAAGATTTCCTCCACACTGTTCGCATGAGCTGCAACCTCTGGACAAAACCGTCTACGGACCATTCAAAACATTTTGCAATCAGGCTGCAGATAGATGGTGTCATGATGCAACCAACAGAGGTAAACCAATGACCATTCATACACTGCCATCGATTGTGAACTATGGATTCACCCATGCTTTCAGTCAGAAAAACATCTTGTCTGGGTTCAAAAGCACTGGAATTTATCCCTTTGACACAAATGCGATTCCTGAGGATCGATACCTTCCATCCTACACTACAGACCGCCCTCTGCCTGAAACTGAAAGCAATGCAGGCTGCAGCCCATCAACTGTATCCACTGAGATAGCAATAACAGTAGCCGAGGCAACAGCACAAGCATCTATGGCAACAGCAGCAACACCTGGGTCCAAAGCGGCTGACACAACAGTAAGCCTGCCTCAGGCCTCAGCAACAACACCTGAGACCCCAAAGGACAAGACATCCGTATCATTCCTGTCACCATTTGCCCTGAGACCATTCGGAAAGGCTCCACCACGCAAACAGACAAAGCGCAAGTCAATGTCTTCATGCATTTACACCTCATCCCCTGTGAAAAGACATTTAGAAGAGCAATTGGCCAGCAAGGCGAAATGTAAAACACTGAATCGTCCTGCACCATATCAAGACCCTGACAGTGGTAGTGACCTTGACCATATTTCTCTCCATGACAGCAGTGACACTGACAACTTTTCTGAGGACGAGGAATGTGATGAAAGATTACAACTAAAAAACCTAGATTCTGTGACCGAGACTGTCAGGAAAGATGACTATGTGCTTGCTGCATTTGAACAAAAGGGAGGGATTCA
>JAWDGP010006549.1:0-15000 GCA_033675545.1 Elysia crispata
AGCGTCAAAAAGTTTGACGTCACTACTATTGATGAAAAAGTTTGAGCGTGTCTAGGCCGCTTAAGTCTCACTGTGTTCAAACCAGTCAATCGCAGTTGATCTAATATCCGTTGTTTCACCCTCCTCGCTCATACCTCTCGACTCAACAGTGCTAATCAACAGTGCAGCCCCCTTTCTTCCTTTTATCTCTATCTGAAGAAGCTCGATCACTTAGAGATCTTTTGCTGCGTGGCTCTGCAGATCTGTGTCTAATTCGCCTTTGACTTCCCGCTTTAAAAAAGTTGATGGTTGTTTTTTTTTCTTCAGGGTGGCTCTTGCCCTCTCTATCAACTCTTTGTTTGTATGGGACACAGTGTTACTATTAGTTTGCTGAGCTCTGTGAGGTATCCCTCTCGTCGTAAGCCTGGTCATCTTGGTCAGCTGCCATAGACGGACCCTGAGACTGACCAGAACTTCCTTCTTCATTAGCTGACGCCTGCTTGACCGTGCCATTGGGCTTGCTAACTTCTTGCTCTTTGCAATATTAGAAGCCTAAGAAGTTTGCCCATATTCTTATGTATTTGGGTAATGAGACACAGGCAAGTCAATACCTATTCTTATGTATTTGGGTAATGGGGACACAGGCAAGTCAATACCTATTCTTATGTATTTGGGTAATGAGGACACAGGCAAGTCAATATCTATTCTTATGTATTTGGGTAATGAGGACACAGGCAAGTCAATATAGACAAACCGTCCCCCAGTTTTGAAGCGTGTCAGCTGGCCGTTGCCGTTTCGGTAAGTTTTATCTTTTATGGGGGATCTAATGCCGACATCCTGTTTCTTTAAGGCAGTTTCAATTTCTGAGGAAGCAACTGAGATCTGGACATCCCCAATTATCAATTTCGTTGTAGGTCCGTCTCCCGTGGTGAAGAACGGGTTTTTGTCTAAGATTCGAATCAACGGGCCCTTAGAAGTTTTAACCCAATGGCTTTATCCATGATCCGCTGGGCCATAGAAAAAAGATAAAGACTTTGTTTTTATCAGTCCTCTATCCGTTACCATCACCTAGCAAAACTAACGCAGTGGGCACAAGCTTCCAAATGATGCCGGACATCAACGAGAACAATCTAAGGATGGCCACTTAGATACACATTTTTTCGCCAAATATTTATTTCACTCTTATCTAGTGAAAGCCGCTGTTAATTTTTCTTCCTAGGAAAAAAGTGCCTAAACTCTCTGGTAAAGGGGTAAAGTAATAATCTTATGAAGCTAATTATAGATAAATCTCTTTCCAATTTTCTTCTTTCAATATCATGATGGTTAAAATGAACGGACAGCTATGGCTTTCTTTATGTACATTTAGACACTCTTTGCGGAAATTACGACTTTTATAATAAACTTTTCAAAAAATCTTTAAATAGAGAAGGAGAGCACATTTTTAGCTGATTTCCGAGAAAAATAACCAGGTAACCGGAGAGTACCGTGTCTTCAAATCTGTTGTTTGTTCTGTCCCAGTTAACACTGACTCGAGTCCCATAAAAGCTGTCCTAGTAAGATATGTCGTCATTCCCTTTCGGTTTAAAGGGAGACCATCTTCCGTTTTTTCCCTCGTTTACCACCTGGAAAAGAGGGGTGGGTGCCATTAATATATATATGTATGAATATATAAAAAGTATATATATAAAGTGGTGGTGGTAATAGTGGCGGTAGTAGTAGTAGTAGTAGTAGTAGTAGTAGTAGTAGTAGTAGTAGTAGTAGTAGTAGTAGTAGTAGTAGTAGTAGTAGTAGTAGTAGTAGTAGTAGTAGTAGTAGTAGTAGTAGTAGTAGTAGTAGTAGTAGTAGTAGTAGTAGTAATAGTAGCAGCAGTAGTAAAAGTAGTTGTTGTAGTGCTGGTGGAGGTGTGGTGGTAGTGGTAGTGGTAATAATAGTAGTAGTAGTAGTAGGAGTAGTAGTAGTAGTAGTAGTAGTAGTAGTATTAGTAGTAGTAGTAGTAGTAGTAGTAGTAGTAGTAGTAGTAGTAGTAGTAGTAGTAGTTGTAGTAGTAATAGTAGCAGCAGTAGTAGAAGTAGTTGTTGTAGTACTGGTGGAGGTGTGGTGGTAGTAGTTGTGGTAATAGTAGTAGTAGTAGTAGTAGTAGTAGTAGTAGTAGTAGTAGTAGTAGTAGTAGTAGTAGTAGTAGTAGTAGTAGTAGTAGTAGTAGTAGTAGTAGTACATCATTTCAATCTGCTTACTAGGTCATGATTGTTATTAGCCATGCCGTACTGCCTGAATGAGGATGACATCACCCTGCTAGTATCAGTATAAACAATCTTTAGAGCGACATCAAAAACCAGCACATACCACTTGCCCTTGTTCTTTGCGTTCATGCCGTACACCTGTAAGTGATATAAAACTTAATGAGAAAAATAGTACACAAAAAAATGAACACGCTCTCTCAAAAACATCATTCCAATCGGTCCTGCTCTACTTGTGAAGTTAAAAATAATAAATAAATAAACATTAAAAAAATGTCAAGCAGACAAAAAAAAATATCACAATGTGTCGAGCAGGGTAGACATATAGATCTAGAGGGCGACTTGAAAATAAACAATCTGACAGTGCTGGTAAAGACCTGCCGTGGCTTCCAACTACCAACTACCAGAGTGATATTTCGAGCTCTAAGACGCCGAGTTCAAGGGAGCTAACCTGAATAAAGGCATTGGAAAATCTTGTTACGAGTTATATACGCTGCAGTAAAGGGCATCTTGGCGTTGCTGCCATCATATCTTGCTACTTGTAAGATCGCAAATCTTGTATTAATGAATGCTTCTACACATAGGAGCTTCTAAAGTTTGAGCTAACGATAAAAGACTTAGAACATTGAAGATTTTATATATTTCCATCTCTAGAATAGGAGGGAGAGAAAATGATAACTTGAACCTCTCCTTATTTTTTTTTTTCACTTTTGTCCGTTTCGAATCTGTCATCTGCCAGATTTAACTGTGTATCAATTAGCCCAAGAGGGGAAATATTTGTCTCTATAGTATTACATGGAAACCCTCTATTGGTAATCTCAAGCATTATCTCTTTGTAAGGCTGATTTTCAATTGCATCCTTAGCATATGATTATAAATGAACTAGTTCGGTAGTCAGCCTTTCAATGAAACCTTCGCTGGTTTTAGATTTCTTTATAGATAAAGTATTGCGGTATTCAGCCCTTCTACTGGACTTAAATGCATACACACTAAGACAAACCTTGGCTTCGCAATAACCTATGACGTTTCCATGCCTGTCTTTGAGTTGTGGTCTGACGTGCGAGGCCAGGTATCTGCACGGGAAGGGGAACCTTTCAGAGTCTCTATCAAAAGTGGTCAACTTTGGGTCATTCTTTATTTCGCAGCCGCGTTGGTCTGAAAGAAACGATGAATTTAAAGTTAGGTAAACCATACTGCTCCGATAGAAAAAAGGGAATGGTTGGAACTAATGTATATGCACACAATGTAAGCAGGAAAAATCATTAAACTGGACCTCAAGAAAATCAACCCTGAGGATATAAAATAAATAAGTTATATCTTTTAATAGTATTTACCTAGTGTTTGTTTTTAGATAAGATCTGCATGATTTAGAAGGTCTATCAGTGACACTAACATGTGGTATCACGAGAGGGCGCAGCCTGCAGGAATCAAACCCAGCAGACAGGTAGGAGCGACTCGCCTCTTGTAGGGATCATAGCTTGTGAGAGCTTCCTTCAAGCTTTGGCTAACGCTACAGTCTGCGCTAATCGTGATAGGTTGGTTGTACTAAAAGATAGATACATACATACATACATACATACATACATACATACATACATACATACATACATACATACATACATAGACGGACAGAGAGATAGCGATAGAAAGTTAATGGAAGGTGTATAGAGATATAGAGATAGAGAGATAGCTAGTGAGAGCTTCCTTCAAGCTTTGGCGACGTTACAGTCTCCGCTAATCGTGATAGGTTGGTTGTACTAAAAGACATATACATACATACATAGAAGGACAGAGAGATAGCGATAGAAAGTTAATGAAAGGTGTGTAGAGATATAGAGATAGAGAGATAGCTAGAGAGAGAGAGAGAGAGAGAGATATCTAGAGAGAGAAGGAGAGAGAGATAGATAAAGATAGATAGATTGATACACAGAGACAGACATGCATATGTATATAAAGAGAGAAAAAGATAGAAAGGATAAAGTTAAACAAAATTAAGTACGTGGAGAAAGGGCGGAAATGAACGATAGAAATAGACAAAAAAGAAAGAGGAAAAAGAAAGAAAGAAAAAGGGAAAGACGCAGAGAAAAAAGAGAAAGAGATACTGAGAGGGAGAGACAAAATGAGAGTATGCAGAGATGAAGAAAGAGAGAGAAGAGAGGGAGAGAGACAGACAGACAGACAGAGAGACAGAGACAGAGACAGAGAGTGAGAGCCAGAGTAAGAGAGAGAAAGGAGACAGTAGAAGTAAACCGAAAGAGATATGTTAATTGAAAATTATGTAAATTAATACATATAGACAATAAAAAGGTAGATAGATACGGAGAAAGAATAATACATATATATATATATATATATATATATATATATATATATAGACACAGAGACAAATTGTTACATTAAAAGAAATAAACAGATGGATAGATTAAAAGAAAAAAAATGATACATAGACAGATAAATGATAAAGATAAAGAGAGTGAGAAGAGTAAAATTAAGTCTCAATGTAATAGATGGAGAAAGCTGATAACTTAGAGGCACTCTAAGGCTCCATATATCATACAAGCTGGCTTCATGACTAGACAGTTTAGTAGGTAGATAAGGCCAGTGGAGGCGAGGGCGAGCAATGTGTGTAGTAGAGAGTAGTTTGTCAAATAACACAATAACGATAGTGCCAGACAGAAGTGTGGCATGGTATTTTAAAAAAGGGGGTACCAAGTAGAAGTGAATGCTTGGTCCACGACTTTAAAAGTTCCTAGCCTAGATGTACCGTCTAGATCCAGGTTTGGTTCCATTATGCTATTAGAATTCTCGACGTAAAGGTGCTAATGTAGCAGTTTATGAAAAAAACACAATAAAGACAATGCTCGACACTTTTAACTTTTGAGGAGCATAGTGGCGACCTAGCCACTTCCTTTTTGAAATAACGATCTAGAAACTTCCGGTTCCGAGATAAACAAAAAAGGGACAAAAGGATTTCCACTCACTCACGACAAGGACAGTCGAGCTTGGATGTCAACTTCTGTTTGGTCGATTGATAGTTTCCAGTGTTTGGGTGATAGAGTCTTGCTTGAGTTAAGGGAACATTTGTGTTAATTTAATGTTACCCACTAAATTGGTGACCCCGACGCTGAACAAGCGAAATAAACAATATTAGATCTAGATCTAGATCCAGAAATCTCAAACTTATCATTCATCCATTCTTCAAGGTCCATCATTTCAATAGCTCTAGACAGTTCTACTGTACCGCCTGCTTGCAAACAACAGCTGCTTCAGTCATGTCTCAACCACAACAACTTCCTCACGGTGAGTCTGCAGAAACACTACTCGAGAGCCTGGCAACGCAACTACAAATCAATGCCGCCTCGGTTAAAATTCCTGACTTCTGGAATACCTCGCCTGAGGTATGGTTTGCGAGAGTAGAAGCACAGTTCGGTACTAAACATATCTCCCAGGACCAAACAAAATATGACTATGTCGTGAGTGCCCTAGATGTAAAAACTGCTGAGGAGATACAGGAAGTCCTTATACACGCCCCCGATCAGGACAAATACACAACTTTCAAAAAGGCGCTCATTAAGGCATTTGGAAAAACTCAAGCACAGAAAGACAATGAGCTGTTGAACCTTAATGGCCTGGGTGACCGCAGACCCACAGCCTTGTTGCGCAAGATCAACGATGATCCGCGAACCCTAAAAAGGGCATTGTTTCTCGCAAATCTCCCCTCAGAGATTCGCAACATTCTTGCGGGACAAGAGTTTCGAGAAACTGAAGACCTTGCCGAGGCCGCTGATCGTGTTTGGGAAAGCCTTTCTGCTACTGACTCTGTCCGACAGGTACAACAAAGGCCTCACGCCAACATTCCACCTACGTGCAACACTACAGTTGAGGCTGTAGCACCACTTCGTACCAAACCCAACACTGTGTTCAGGACTTCAACTACCCCTGCCTCCGCAGTCTGTTTCTACCACATGAAATTTGGACCGAGAGCCCGCAACTGTCAACCTGGCTGCAAGTTTTCTTCCCTGCTCTCCAAGTCATCGGGAAACGCCAACACCGGCCGCTAGGCGTGGCAGCGACCGGTTCGTCACAAGCAAGCACGCTGTCTGTTGAAGATCGCAAAACCGGAGTCACATATCTTGTCGACACAGGTGCTGAAGTATCAGTTTATCCGGCTTCCGCACAAGATCGAAAGAAGATACATCCCACAACTTCACTTTCTGCTGCCAACGGGACTACCATTCACACTTGGGGCAAGCGCAGTATTTCGCTAGCGATAGACCCTAAGCGACACTACAATCACGAGTTTTACCTAGCAGATGTTACCCGCCCCATCCTCGGAGCAGATTTTTTCACAACACATGGGCTTGCTATTGACCTGCGCGGCAAACGCCTTTTGTCTTTCGACAACATGTCCATTGCTCTCTTAGAAACTACATTCCCACAGGCAATTTCCGGTTTAGGACTTCCTTCCTAGGATGCTTACTCCAAGCTGCTCAAAGAGTTCCCAGAGCTGCTCACACCACACTTCCACACCTCTGCCCACAAACATGGTGTCGAACACCACATTGTCACACATGGCCCTCCAACTCACGCTTGTGCTCGGCGTTTAGACCAGGAGAAACTGGCTGCTGTTAAAGCCGAGTTCCTGCAAATGGAAGAAATGGGCATCATCCGCCGTTTCAAATCCCCTTGGTCTTCACCCCTCCATGTCGTACCAAAGCCTGGTGATCAGTGGCGACCGTGTGGTGACTATAGATGTTTAAATGCTGCAACAGATGATGACCGTTATCCGCTCCCTCATATACAGGATTTCACCAATCACCTTGCAGGTTGTACAATCTTTTCAAAAATTGATTTGATCAGGGGCTATCACCAAATTCCCATGGCACCATCGTCTGTTGCTAAGACTGCCATCATCACCCCATTCGGTCTTTGGGAATTCCTGCGCATGCCTTTTGGTCTTAAAAACGCTGCGCAGTCATTCCAGCGCCTCATGGACGGGATCCTTAGAGATGTGCCCTTCGCCTTTGTCTACCTAGACGACATCCTGGTTGCCAGCCATTCTCCTCAGAAACACTCTCAACATCTCCGTCAAATATTTACACTCCTCTCTTCGAATGGACTTGTCATCAACAGGGCTAAGTGCATCTTTGGCGTAGATGAGCTTGACTTCTTGGGCCACCACGTCAGTTCTCGTGGAATAGCCCCACTTGCGGAACGGGTTTCGGCTCTTCGCAACAGTGGTGCACCCAAAGACCGTACAAGTCTTCAGCGGTTCCTTGGTATGATAAACTATTACCATCGTTTCCTACCTGGGATTGCAGGCATTTTAGCCCCACTTCATGCTCAAGCCAGTGGCAAGGGACAAAATATTGAGTGGTCTGCAGAATGTCAGGACGCTTTTGATAGAACGAAAGATGCCCTTAGTAGTGCAACCTTGTTGCATCACCCTCAACCAACCGCACCAAAAAGCCTTACAGTGGATGCGTCAAACACTGCCGTTGGTGCACAACTTGAGCAACGCCAGGGTCGCTCTTGGGTCCCACTAGCTTTCTTCTCTCGAAAACTTTGGGATTCTGAAAAGAAATACAGTGCTTTTGACCGAGAACTTTTGGCAGCCTACAGTGCGATCAAACATTTTCGACACTTTTTAGAGGGGCGGATTTTCACACTTTACACAGACCACAAACCATTGACTACAGCTCTTACAAGTCAAGCCGACCGATCCCCACGCCAAACAAGGCATTTGTCCTACATTGCAGAATTTACCTCTGACATACGGCACATCAAAGGCAAATTCAACGTCGTGGCAGATGCTTTGTCAAGAGTCACCACAGTAGACTATGTTAGTATTGACGGCACAGGTGAAACAGCAACGGACCTCCCTACTGTAGTTTCTGATATTCTTGTTTCTAAACAGCGTACAGATCTCATCAGTCCTGACCACCTTGCCCGTGATCAAAAGAAATCAGATGAAATGAACTCATATCGAACTGCCACTACGGGACTAAAGCTTGAGGACATTGATATCGGTCAGTCAACACTGCTGTGTGATACTTCATTAGGAACCCCAAGGCCTATACTTCCCACAACATGGACTCGCTCAGTTTTTGACAAAATCCACGGACTCTCCCATGCTGGCGTTCGTCCCACACAAAAAGCTATTTCGCAACGGTTTGTTTGGCACGGCATGAAGAAAGATATCCGCAGGTGGTGCAAAGAATGCCCCGACTGTCAAGCCTCCAAGATCCACCGCCATACCCGTGCCCCCCTCACTGAACGCCCACTACCGACTGACCGGTTCAGTAACCTTCACGTGGACTTAGTCGGACCTCTTCCTGAGAGCCAGGGCATGAGTTACCTCTTCACCATCATTGACCGGTTCACAAGGTGGCCTGAGGCTATACCACTTCCTAATGCCCAGGCCTCTACCTGCGCTACAGCTCTTCTTCATCACTGGATCGCCAGATTTGGAGTGCCTGTGGACATTACCTCAGACCGTGGCAGTCAGTTTACCTCCTCCCTTTGGACACAACTTAACAGGCTGCTGGGTGTCGACACCAAAATGACTACTGCTTACCATCCACAAGCAAATGGGATGGTTGAACGTCTACATCGATAACTTAAAGCAGGACTCAAAGCTCGAACCACTGGGCCTAATTGGTTTGCAGAGCTCCCCATGGTCTTGTTGGGCATTCGTTCATCCTGGCGGGTCGATCCTGGCTGTACACCTGCTGAACTTGTTTATGGTTCAACGCTTCGTATACCAGGCGAATTTCTGCAATCTCGTGATGCACGCACAATGGAGCCTGTCTTGCCATTTCTGAGAGAACTCCAACGCACAATGCGATCTCTTCAACCACCCCCGGCAAGATTCCATGGCAATCAAATTACCTATGTTCCCTCCAGCTTGTCATCAGCCGATTACGTTTACGTTAGAAGGGATTCTCACCGACACCCACTCCAACGTCCTTATGACGGACCCTTTCGCGTACTGGATAAGAAGGAAAAACATTTCACCCTTGATGTTAGGGGACGCAAAGAGACCGTCTCCATTGATCGTCTGAAATCAGCATTCGTCACCCAAGTAGGCACTGGTGATAATAACAAACTTCTATCTGAGCAGACACACCATCGGTCGTCAGTGACGATAGGGTCCAATCCCACAACTGGAGCAGCTGCTACAGCTACGGCTACTTCCTTACTCCGCCTGAGGACAATTCTGTTACTACTACCCGCACTGGCAGAATCCAACGGCGCCCAGTTCGATTCCGTTGGCAATCATTAACATTTCCTTAATCGCTCCTACATTGATTTGGCCTGTACACCGCTGGGAGGGGGGTTATGTGGCGACCTAGCCACTTCCTTTTTGAAATAACGATCTAGAAACTTCCGGTTCCGAGATAAACAAAAAGGGACAAGAGGATTTTCACTCACTCACGACAAGGACAGTCGAGCTTGGATGTCAACTTCTGTTTGGTCGATTGATAGTTTCCAGTGTTTGGTTGATAGAGTCTTGTTTGAGTTAAGGGAACATTTGTGTTAATCTAATGTTACCCACTAAAATAACAAGGTATTCTTTAAAAATAAGGCTTTAAAGTCGTCGACCAAGCATGTGCTACCACTATGTAGGCCAAATTAAAAACAAAATAAATAAATAAATATATATATATATATATATATATATATATATAGATAGATAGATAGACAGACAGATAGATAGACACACACAGATACACACACATAGATACACACACATATATACACACACAGACACACACAGATACACACAGATATACACACACACACACGCGCGCACACACATACATACACATACATACATACATACATACATACATACATATAGAGAGGTATATGTAAAACTAGTGAGGAACATAGAGAGAGAGAGAGAGAGAGAGAGAGAGAGAGAGAGAGAGAGAGAGAGAGAGAGAGAGAGAGAGAGAGAGAGAGAGAGAGACATAGAGAGAGACAGAGAGACAGAGACAGAGAGAGAGACAGAGAGACAGACAGAGAGAGAGAGACAGAGAGACAGAGAGACAGAGAGTGAGAGACAGATAGACAGAGAGACAGACAGAGACAGAGGGACAGAGAGACAGAGAGACAGAGAGTGAGAGACAGATAGACAGACAGACAGACAGACAGACCCAAAGCGACACAGAGACATGAACAGAGACAAAGGATGATCGGAGAGAGAGAGAGAGAGAGAGAGAGAGAGAGAGAGAGAGAGAGAGAGAGAGAGAGAGAGAGAGAGAGAAAGAGATATCCATCAGGAGATATTGAGCCGAATAAAGGGACTGGAAGAAGAGGGATTCATTTTGAGGAAGAAAATCTCACAAAGGATAACGTCCAATAAAGATTACAACAATAATCACGTAACAAACGCTAGAAAAGTCGAGTAAGTTTTGTTTTTCTTCAAATCAACATTATTTCGTTGCAAACAATATTAAAAGGATGCTGTAAGCACAAAATACTTACCTCGTTTCTAGCATCTGAAATCCCCGCTGCCCCAGTGGTAACCTCACGGATTCCAGCAGACACATTGGCCATTTTCACATTTCGCTTCTGTTTGTATGCAGGACCTGCCTGTCTGGCCGCAATTAGGGTTCAGGGCGTACGGATCTTTGATAAATACGAGGGCAGGCTGATAATTAAGTTCCGTTTAATCATAACTTTTTAATTTTTCACAGCATATACATAAACAATACGTCAAACGAAAGCTTAATATCTCAGCTACATACTTAGCACTCTATTTTTCGATGTAGTCACCGTCGCGATCAACACACCGCCTCCAACGTTTCACTAGTTGGCTCACGCCGTCAGCGAAGAATTCAGACGGCTGTCCACGGCACCATCTGCGAACATCTGCGATAACTTCCTCATCATTGTCATAGTGATGGCCCTTCAGGTACTTCTTGAGTTGGGGAAACAAATAATAGTCAGAGGGGGCAAGATCGGGGCTGTATGCAGGGTGAGGTAGGGTCGTAAGTTCCAGCTGCCTTAAGGCGTCCTGAGTTTGGCGACTGGTGTGCGGGCGCGCATTGTCGTGTTGCAGGATTAAGTCCTTATCACGCCGAATACGTCTGAGTCGGAGTTTGAGAGCTCGGAGTGTTGAAATATATCGCTCAGAGTTCACAGTTTGCCCTTGCTCCAGAAATTCCATGTGGACCACTCCCTCCATGTCCCAGAAAACGGTGAACAAGACCTTTCTTGCAGAGGCAACAACCTTGAACTTCCTTGGACTTGGAGAAGTTTTTGTGCCTATACTCCATCGATTGGGCTTTACATTCTGGATCGTAGTGGTGGACCCAGGATTCGTCTCCAGTCACAATGCGTTGCAGAAATGCTTCTCCTTCTGCATTGTAACGCTCTAAGAGTTGAGTACACATGTCCTTTCTCTGCGCTTTCATCTCTACAGTGAGCTGTCTTGGGACCCAACGGGCAGAGACTTTTCGGTAACCCAGTACAGTTGTGGCGATATGGTGCACTCGTTCTTTCGAAATGCCTACTTCATCTGCAATTTCCTTTTGTTTGACCCTTCGATTAGCTCTAATCATGCAGTCAACTTTCTCTTTGATGAGCCGTGTCCGATGCGGAAAGGGGCCTACCCGAACGCTTTCGATCACGCAGAATTGTCTCTCTGGGGTCTTCCCCTTTAAAAATTCTCACCCATTTGCGAACTGCACAGTCTGAAATGCACATTTCACCATAAACTGTCTTCATTCTTGCATGAATGTTTGCAGCAGAACATCCCTCAGCTGCCAAAAACTCGATAACAGAGCGCTGTTTGATGAGAAGGTCATTGGAAGTCGCCATTGTCTCATAAACATGGCTACCACATCATGTGTTGCGCGTCACTGCATTATGAGCACGAATGACGTCACACAAACTTGTTATAGTTAAGTCTAGAAAAATGGTTCGGGAGTATATGTATGAAATTTTAGGTCGATGTGACGAAAATTGACCTAGTTATTAGCAAACGGAACTTAATTATCAGCCTGCCCTCGTAGTAAAGGTGACCAATATACTGTAGGACGGGTACAACAATCCAGGAATGGTGGAAATCAAGAATCCATGAAGCTTCACGACGAAATGATCTACATAGAAATAGTGTCAGGATTTAGATCCTAGATCTGCTATTGAGTGAAACAAAAGGCGGAAGATCTGATCAAAACATTTGGAGTTAAATCTTTTCTCTGATTTATCAATACTGGCTTTTCGGGGAGAGGCATTTTCAAGTAACAAAAAATAGGTCACGGAAAATTAGGAAAACACAAGAAACTGAAATGTTAGCTCTTTTAAAAACATGCTTTCTATTTAGATAAATTGCCTTATTTAAATGTGGAAAGAGCAAATTACAATTTCTAGACTTATTTCGCAAATTTTCTTCGTTTCTTCAGGAATCGTAAAGCAGGAAATAATACTGATTCTCTCTTTTTTTTTTACTTAAAAGAGTAATAATTATCATGCCATTGGTTCTACGCAATTCACAACTATGAATTGTGAATATAGCATTTTATTATCATCTCATTGGTTCTACGTAATTAATAACTATGATTTGTGTATATAGCATCTTATTATCTTGTCATTGGTACTATGTAATTAATAACTATGAAATATGAAAGGAGCCGCAAACTATTACGTCACTGGTTCTACACAATTTATAACGATGTACTGTAAAAAGCCGTTAATTATTCGGTCAGTGGTTCTACACAATTGAAACTATGAACTGTACATAAAGCCTCTAATTTTTAGACCTATATCACTGGTTCCTCACAATCATAACCAAGCACTGCGAATAAAACCAGTACTTATTACGTCATCAGTTCCACTCAATTCACTACTATAATTCTGTGAATAAAGCCGTTAATTATTACGTCACTGGTTCTACACAAATCATAACTATTAACTGTATAGAAGCCGTTAATTATTACGTCACTGGTTCTACACAAATCATAACTATTAACTCTATAGGAAGCCGTTGATTATTACGTCACTGGTTCTACACAAATCATAACTATTAACTGTATAGGAAGCCTTTTATTATTACGCCATTAGTTTTACCCAATTCACAATAGTGCATAAAAGCGCAAATGGTTTTGATCGCTACTACTAGTTTAGAAGCAGAAAAAAAAAAGAAAGAAAGAAAAAGCTTTAAGGAAAAAAAACAACGTCTTGCAAGTTAAGAATTTACAGCTTAACTCTCAAAGACTGTTAAGGAGATTTGTATCATTGTGTGCCTAAATACAAAGTACAGCGTACAAGGAATGCAAGAGTGAGCTGATAAAGAGAATAAAACTTGCTCTGTTTAAGAAATGAAGAACTAAACATTTGTATTTCTGTCATGATTTTTGACTAACTATCTGGATGAGCTAGAACGATGACCAATCAGCAGAAAGCCATGGGGCTTTGCTAAAATCTGGAATAAAACAAATCATGATAAGATACACGTCGCGTTTATCGCTACACGTCGAAATACACTTCAGAACAGCATCCGTATCTGGAGATGTCCACACTTGGTTCTTGAAAGTGTTCAGCATTCTAGAAATCTGCCAAAATCTGCTGTCGGTAACGCTTATCGATTCACAGCTCTTATCTTCAACAAAGTGCTAGAATTTACATCATTTGGTAAAAATTCCATGCTCATTTTTATTTTAAAACCTGAGTATATTGCTTTGATGTTCAGGTGAATATAGCGTTTTAAGACAATTTAGCGTATTGAGAGAATTAAAAAAGTCAAGATGACACTTCGCTCAGCAGTATACTTGTTCTGAGAAAAATATCTTTTGTTTGATTATCGTTAGATTTCAAGACTTAGGATGATTTAGGATGAAGTGAGCGTCCACAGCTCACCACATATGCGGTGGGTCAGGTTTAACCCAGCCTCGCCACAAAAGATATTATACGATCGTTTATAATTGCAAGTCGTCCAGACCTGCACTTGCTACCTGGTTGGTTTGTTTTTTTTTTGTCTGTGGATTTTTTGGGGAGGAGTCTTCCTTTTTTTAACAATTAAGAATCAAGAAATGTTTGCCTATCAACAATACCCTATAGGTTTAATTATTTTGAAATTAAAAAAAAAAATCATAAACGGTTTTTTAACAAACTTTTTTCATCTAAAATTCTGAGGTAAGATCTATTTTCTACCTTATTCCGCTTCATCTCAAGCAGCATCAATATTTTTTTAGATGTTGTAAAACAGCGGCTTGACTAACTCTTGGATACACTCCACACTTAGAATCAGACCTAAAAATACATATGTTGATTAATATTTACTAAATGATCAAAACTGCCATTATTATTGAGAGTTTGGACATCATTGCGCGTGAAATTACAGTGTTATTAAAGACCCGCAGCAAATATTTAAAACCTTTTCTTCATGTCTAAAAAGAAATCAAATGGGAGGGGGCAAAAACAGGATATGAACTAAAAACAAAATAGCAATGCACAAAATGGATTACTGGATACAGAAAAAAATGTTAGCTAGTAAATAATGATATATTAAAAAAGTGCATTTTTTTCATACGTCATCATGCCTAGTTTTGCAACACACAATATTTTCGCTAGTCTAGGTGTGGAGAACGAGAGCTACAGTAAAATATCTAAAACCGCCAGTAAAAAGTGAAACAACTCATAACGACAAATCTAAGAAAAAGAATGGAAAAACTTAAATCCAAATCTGACAATGGATCCTTAAAACCATTAATAATCAAGTAGGCTTAAATAAATGGGCAGGTATGATTTTTCTGAAGGCAATGAAGCTTTAGGA